>CAOKZL010003324.1:0-105658 GCA_948472985.1 Iguana delicatissima | reverse complement strand
ACAGTGGAATCTTTTCAGAGAGAGTTTTGAGCCCTGGGGAACTGACTTTTAATAAGCAAGTTTATTGCCTTCACATGTCAACACTAGCTGACCACTGTAGACATCTGAAACACCTATATCAGCTTATGTAGTCCTTTGAAAATATAAGGCAAAGGTCATGATTTGCATCTTTCTGGATCCTTTTACATTCTATCCCACAACTGCATAAATATGTCTGAAGCCTTAATACTACTCAGTACTGCATCCAAAGAAGTGGGTTTGTATCCACAAAAGCTCATGTAAAACCAGTTAGTCTTAAAGGTGCTGCCACATTTCTTCTTTTTTTCTTTCCCTTCCCTTCTTCCTTTTTATGTTGCATGTATTGTGTGACTCTGTTGCACTATATTCTGCTCAGCCTAATAGCATAAATGAACAACCAATATAAGGAAAAGATCTTCCTAGCCACTATCATGTCAATCGTGCTGACGCGCTGATCCATGACTTTAGTCTATGTGAGGGCTGTGCAGTTGTCTTTCTAGATCGTACTTTAGGGTGGCAATATAAGAGCACTGTGTGTTAATGACATTTATTTCAATAACATGAGCTTCAATATAAATGTCAGAAGCTGTCACCATGAGTTTCAGAAGCTGTGCATAATTCCAATTTACATTAATTTGAAAGAATGTAGATCTTAGATCCAACCACTAAATTATTTGTAGCTGGTTTTATGTTATTACTGTTACTTTTCAGCTTTGGTCCTGGAGCTCAGCTCTGGGAAGAAAATCTGCTTTGACCAGAAGAACTACACAAGATTTCACCTCCAAGAATTAGTTCTTGTAAGTGTAAATCTTGACAAAAGTAGGTATCTAATCAACTTCATTGGGACCCTAAGAGGCTTCATACTACCTTTGACTTTCTTAACATGGAACTTTGTCATTATGGTAGTACTGCAGTCTGCATGTAGATGCCAGCTGGCATTATGCTTGGAACTTACATCTTCATAAATGGCTTTATGTGTGCACAAAAATGAATTGAGTACTTCTGCAACATCCACATTCATGTAGGGGTTGCCATGATGTTACAGCATACAGGTGTCCCTTGCACAATGTAGCTAGTGGTTGATTTGCCATGGTCCAATGTGTCATGGGCACCAATGCACATTGGGGCACTCCCTGATGCACTTCTTGACACCTTGTTGCCAGAGCACAACAAGAGCACCCAGTGCACATCTTTGCAATCCCCTAACAGAGTTTTGTTGTGTTTCTGCCACTTAGCTACAGTTTCATAAAGTTACAAAACGTAGACAGTGATATAGAATCTTGGCCACAGTCTACACAGCTATTTGACTTTCTCACTATCTTTTGTAGTGCCTGCAGCAGCATGTAATAATAAAAGGAAGGTTTGCTGTTACATAACTTTCATGATCTGTTGGAGGCAGGTTGTTTGTTCATAGTCATGGACAGGCAATAAATCATGTAATAAGCATTTATATGCTTCAAACAAGATGAGCAAGATTTAATAGCATTATAATGGAGGGATTAATCTTATATCTTGTTTTGTTCCTTTGTTACAGGTTCACTGTACACTGTTTGATCATGCTCTCTTTTTCTAATGTTTAGGCATGACTGTTGAAACTGATGTAACCAAAGTAGCACTATCTGTGCATGAAAAGGGAGAGATCAGCAAGCTTCAGGGAAGCCTATGTTCAGAACATGTTCAGTGGCCATGAAATGCTGACTGACCATTGGGTAAAAGATGGAGAATGGGGTGGGGGGAGGGACGAGAACAAAGAATCCTAGAGAAGAGCAGTTTTGGAGTAGGATTCCAGGAGACTAAAGTTAAAAAACCCCATTCAACCATGGAAACCCATTGAGTAATCCTTTGCAAGTCACACTTGCTCAGCCTCAGAGGAAGGCAATGGCAAACCACCTCTGGTTAAATCTTGCCCACAAACCTTACGATAGTGTCACCCTAAGTTTGAGTTGACTCAAAAGCGCACATCAAACAAAACAAAGAGAAGGGTATGGCTGGCTAGCAGAGGGGCAGGAACACTACAAGCACCTTCTACACTGCCGTTTTAAATGGCAAATCTACCTATATATCCTAAATTGGTTGCAGTTAAAAGAATGCTTTGAGTCCAATCCTACTCCTTTGGTCAGTTCAGATGTGTTGGACTAAGCTCCCATCAACTTCAACCAGCATGACAAATGGTCAGGGTTGACAAGAGTTGGTATGCCAGTGCATTTGTGAGGGCCCAGGCTGGGGAAAACTCTTTTAGCCTGCTGCACCTGGCTAAACTATGCTTTTCCTTCCAGTCATAAGCAGACAGTCCTAAGTAAACCATCTTTAACTGTGTCCTAGTAACAGCTTTTGAGTAGTAGAGCTGAACAGGATCCTAAATGTCACCTCTGAGATGGAAAATCTAAATAAAGCATCCCTGACAGATGACCATGCACTCCTTATTAAAAAATCACCACCACTCTCTGAGCCATCCCAGTCACTCAAACAGCTCTTAACTCTTCCCAACATTTAATTGAAATCTCCTTTCTTTTCAGTTTAATCCATTTATTCAGTGCCTAACTCTGGAGCAGGTAAAAATAGGCTTCTTCAGTCTTCCATGTAACAGCCCTTCATCACATCACTTTTCAGTCTTCTCCAGACTAAATAACTGGCTCCTGCAACTGCTCAAAGGCTTAGTTTTCAAAACACTTCACATCACTCTCTTATGGACACACTCCACTGTGCTAATGTATTTCGTACGTCTGTCAAAGTAGAGTAAAATGGTATAATTGCTTGCTTTGATCTGGAGTTTACTCCTATTGCTTAAGCCTAAAAGTGGACTGATGGTGTGGTGGGGTGTCTTTTTGTCTTTTTTTTTTTTTTGCTGCTGCTGCATCACTTATGTTTGGTTTTCTAGTTTACCATGACCTCTAGATTCTTTCCGTGCATAGTGCTGCCAAACCACATGTCACCATTCCTACATTTGCTTCTTGATTTTTCTTTTCTAAATGTTGAATTTTAAAATTATCCCTGTTGAGTATCATTTTGCTTGCTTCTCCAATTTGTTAAGGCCATCTTGAATCTTGATTCTGTCTTCTGAATCCTAGTTTGCTGTCATCTATGGTTTGCTTGTCCTCTGTTGTTTCATCCAAGTGATTTATACAGATGTTGAACAATATTGGGCTCAAGACAGAACCCTGCAGCATACCATTTGTCACTTCTTCCAGGATCATGAGGAACCATTGGTTAGCACTCTTTAGATCTACTTCATCAACCAGCTACAAACCTACTTAACAGTAGCATTATGTACTGTTCATTTTACCACCTTGACTACAAGAATATTATGGGGATCTTTGCTGAAAATGTAATCAAAGTGAAGATAAACGAGATCCGGAGCATTCACCTAATTTACCAAGCCTGTAACTATATCAAATACAACATTAGTCTGGCATGATTTTATTTTGCAAAACTCGTTTTCAGTAATTGCACTGTCTTTTTTTTTTAAGTGTTCACAGACTGTTTCATGATCTGTTCTAGAATCCTTTCTGTCATCACTTTCTGACCAACCAATTGATGGTTGCTTTAATCTTCTTTCTCATTTCCCTCCATTCTTGAAGACAGGAAAGAACATTTTCCTATCTCCAGTTTCTTAGTATCTCACCTATTCTAGAAATCTCAGATAAGAAGTTTTACCCATCCTTCTTGTAACCTCAAAACATAGGTGACTCAGGAGTCCATCTGCAATGCCCGTACCTCCATGTGACAGAGGTGAATTAATTCGCTCAAAGTTAGGAGGCCCGTGAGAGTGGGGTAACTTAACAAGATATTTCCACCAATGCTTATGGGGTCACGCAGAAAAGAACCAGCCAGAGAATACAAAATGTAAACTAAAAACATGTTTTATTGAGAGATTCTGTTACCACCGTGAACTGCCCTGGCCTTTGGTAACCTTTAGATATCGTTTTGATATCACAATTCGGCCCTGCTCTGCCACCAGCCAAGTGTTTGTGAGGCCACCGAACAAGCGTGAAGCTAGGCATGGCTATTCACATTTGTTTACACTAAAGCCAGCCAGAAACTGCCAGATCTGTTTTAGAGGACCTCCCGAAACAAACACCTTCATTACGGATGTGTATTAAAACAAAGAGACCTCTGCCCCGAGAGGGCACCCTGGCGAGCTAAGTGCTTAACTGCAGAGCTAGCCGCATCTACATACTGGCCATACTATTGTCAATTCGGTCCATAACTCAATCATGTAAATTCTGACCTTTTGGAGACATTGTCTCCAGCCCAAAATTCATTGTTTTCGCCCAAGCCCAGACTAGCCCACGGTCATTCCTTCCCTATAAAAATCCCCAGTTCCGAGAGCTCTTCGGAT
Organism: Iguana delicatissima; assembly: GCA_948472985.1. Taxonomy (NCBI): domain Eukaryota; kingdom Metazoa; phylum Chordata; class Lepidosauria; order Squamata; family Iguanidae; genus Iguana; species Iguana delicatissima. The sequence continues at coordinate 101,301 of CAOKZL010003324.1, read as the reverse complement.
CCTCGCTGGAATGCTCGGACTTCACTGAACTTCCATCCCGCCTTGCTGCCGCTTCTTCTGCGAGTTCCCCTCAGCCGTCACGCTGGGTTTCCTTCTTTCCAATTGGCTTTCTTCAGGACTGCGAGAAATGTGGCGTATCATCCATTCCCCAAAACCCTTTCTTTTCCTTTTCTTATTTAGTAGTGAGGCTGTGTTTTCTTAATAAGTGCTTAATAAATATTATTGCTAGTTTGAACTGTTTTGTCTACTCACTGACCCAATGCTGTATACATAGGGTAAAAGATCCCTGCTAAGTTACCCTGCCTCTCGTTAGCTAAGGGAGTGCTTGAGTTAATTTCCCCATCTTGTTGTATTTGTATTGGTTATTTGGGCGCCCCTCATGGGACCCCCAAGTAGGGTAACAATTCACACAGGCACACAAAAGATCCAAGCACTCATGCAAGGACTATCTGAAGGAAAAGGGAAGAAGGTTGTGGCTAGAGGAATCTTAGGGTTGGCGGGATAATTACCGGTCTAGTGAGAAGCAAGGAAAAGCAGCGATGTGGCTTAAGTAGGCACCTAAGGACAGCTCTCATTCAGGAATCAGGGTGACAGTATGGCATTCAGCAAAGCAAGAAACTGTACCAAACCACTCAAAACTGAGGGGTTTTATAGTCTAAAACTACCCTACGGGTATGGGTATGAACAGCTCTCCCAGCCAAGTGGACAACTGGAGTTGCAACACAAACAATGAGGTCCGAACAGAGCTAATGGTCTTAGTGTTTAGGTTACAAAGGGGTCATGGCTGTCATAATAGCTCTATATTGTGAGAGGATGGAAAGGCAAAGCATGGAAACATCTAGGTGTGAGCGATCACAGTTTGATGCAAACTTCCTTTTTCTGCACAGAGCTTCACCATAAGCCTAGTGTCTCCAGAGTTGCCTTGTAATCTGCCTGACTTCAGTTGCACCTAGAGGGGTGTGTGGCTGACATGCTTTGCCATCTCACATTTACAGTGAATAATTTTCCTCTTTCCAGTCACCACGGGTTTCATTCTATATCAATGCCAGTTAATATGATGCCAATTAAATATTTGCCAATTAAACCATATCAATCTGCGTGGTTGTGTGTGGGACTGTAACATTCTCAAAGTGACTAAGACTAAGACTTATTTATTTAAATAACTACACAGCTGATGAAGTAATTAGCTATATCTCTAAATGAAATTGTGGAACCCAAGTTGCCACAGCATGGGAAGCAGAGATCCCAGCTACAAACATATGGGCAATCACAGGGATTGGTGACCAGTTATGTGTGAATCAGGGATGATGTGATGCCAATATGCCATTCAGTATGAGATAGTAGTCATTGTGCCTTGCCACAATAAAAGTGTAAACCACTCCTCCCATGTGCTTTGCTGCTAGAGGACAGCATCAGAATAAATGGCACAGCAAACATCATATCAAAACAGCAATGCCAACTCCATATGCTGCAATGCAAGAAAAACTGTGGTGGATCAGGTTTTTCCTAACACGTGTCTCTTCCCCGAGTGGATGTACATTTCACTGGCACGGGAGACACACTTTTCAAATAAAAGGAAAGGACACATGCAAACACTGCTGTGTTTCTTACAAATTCATACTAAGAAGCATTTGATCTGACAGCTCTGCAAACAAAGCCTTCTATAGCTAGGTGTATGAATGTTTCCTGAATTATACAATGTCTCACACGTGTATATGAAATATAAAAAGACATAAGGGGAGGTGGGCAGAGGACATGCAGCAAGTTTAAATAGGGACACTGAAAACTATATGTACATGTTATTGATAAAGATTATGAGTGTGGTTTCATTTGGTCTCTGGGATACTGAGTAACAACTTGGTCATGTTATACAACCTCTTCTCATCATGAAACCTAATAAATTTAAGAGTTACAGAAGACTCTTTACAGAGGGAAAAAAGAGTTATAAAGATAATGCAACAGTACTTTACGTTGTAGATAGAACAAACATTGTTACAATGGGAAGTTCCTCTGCCAGCTTTTTAAGTTTTCAAGGCCTCAGTCTCAGGTGGTTATCCTTAGGCAGAATGAGACAGTTGCCTCAGGTGGTAGATAATAGATGGGGAGCTGAGAGCAGTGGCAAGGTGTTGGAGAACTTGGTGGTATGTGTGGTCAGACCCATTCTGCAACCTATAAATTATTTTGCTTCTCTCATACCCTCCAACTGTCCCAGTTTGCTAGGGACAGTCATGATTAATCTGTGCTCCCACTTTTTCAGCTGCTTTTAAAATATCTTAGTTTTTTTTTGTCCTTCCTCACATTCCCCCTTTGTCCCTGTCTTATTTCAATTGCTGCAAACTGAGTTCAAAGTGCAAAAGTAGTTTGCACTCAAAACTCAGCAAGGAAGAGAGGACAGGAGGGGGTAAAGTCTTGCATTTCCCAGTAGACTTGCCAAAAACAAATTGCTGCAGCTTCTCCTAGTTCATGTGTTCTTCCTCATTAATAACATTGGCCATCTTGACCACATTCTAATGTTGTTTGGCCACACGTATCCCAATTTTCACCTGTGAAATGTTGCAAGGTTCCACTCATGTCCCTTGGGGGACAGGTCTCTCCAGAGGGACCTCATGCTCTGTGGTGCAACATAGAATGACAAATCTCAAGCCTAGTTCCTGTTCAAGGGGGTAAAACATGAAATTGCGACACTTGCCTGGGCTATCAATGATGCCAGGGCTGCATTGCCCCCCAAGAAGGATCTTAGCTGTTTTCAAAAAGAGATCCATGCTGTTTTTGTCCTGACCTTCCACCTCTTGCAATGTGAGTACCACGGTCTCTTCTGTTAGGGAATAAGAAGATATTCATAAACTGGCACATGATGGTTTGGGGAGCAGGGAAGGGGAAAGTGACCAAATGTCAATATCTTGCTAACCCTGCATACGTGATGATGTGGCAGGGATTTCCCCCACAATTGGTTCTGCAGCATTTTTCTGCTGTTCTGCTATCACTTTCCCCTGTTTTTGGATGTCCTGGCTCCCGTCTATGGCAATGACCATGCTTCTCCACACATACTTTGAACACTCGCATCCCTGCGTAGAATCCTGTGGAGCTCATCAATGTACTGAATGGTAGTAGGCTGTCTACCTGTCAGTCTATTAGCTGTGATGCAGTTTCCTTATTCCCCAGGCATCACCTTTGTTTTACTGTGGCATTCCTCCTCTGTCCATTTGTGGCCCCCTTTCCACATTTCTCTTGCAATCTCATTGAAAATGTCAATGTTCTTGTGGCCTGAACGTAAGTCTCTTTGAAACGTCTCTTCTCCCCAGATCACTAAAATATTCTTGATTTCCAAATGCCTCCACGACATTTTGTTCCTTACAGGGGAGTTTTCCCCCTCCATTTCAAACCTGTGCTGCTGAGTTTGTGTGGGTGAAACAAAAACCTGTGTGCATCCTGCTGCAGAAGGAAAAGCCACCGCATTTAAACATAGATTAAAGGGTGAACTGAAAATGGCGCCCAGTGCATCTCATCATGGCGACATTAGATGTGACACTGTTTCAGTGTTCCTCCTTGGCCAGGAGGTTGACTGGCACTGTGCTATAGACCACGTGAGGCAAAAGTAGGAACTGTCAGTTAGGTCCTGAGGAGTTAGGAGGGCAGGATTTCAGTTTGAGAGAGTAGAGTTTGGTATCGCAGATTTTGAGAGCAATTGAGAGCGACTTGTTACTGTGGTTGTGGATTTGTGTGTGTGCATGTGTCTGTGTCTGTGTGAGGTTTTGTGAGTGCACAAGTACAGTGGTTGTGTGTGACCTGAGTGTGTGTTTTGTATTATGTCTGTCAGTGCTTGTGTGTGTCTTTCCTATTGTGACTGTTGAAGTATTGGGGTGTATGTATGTGTGTTCCTGCAGTTATGCCTAGGGAGGGAACTGTTTGGAGCAGTAGGAAGGCCAGGGAAGTTCTGGCACTTGTTGGGGCAAGCTCTGGCCTTTAGTGCTCACAAAAAGCACCCTCTACCCAATTGTGGGTACCACAAGAGGATGGCGGCCAAAATAACCGCCAAGGGATACCAGAGAAGTGCGCAGCAGATGAACTGCAAATTTGAGCAGATTAAGTGCCAGTTTTTTAAGGCTATGGAGGCACACAATGGTAACCCTCCTGAACACCCGCAGCCGAGGTACTTTCACACCATGTTGCACCTCTGGAAAGAGGCAGGACAGCCATCATGGAAAGAAAGGCACAAGTGGAGTGAGTACCTTTGAAACCCCCACATGTTCCCATTGATTTCATCCTTGCCCTGTTACAGCTGGTGGGTCAGCAATTGAGTTTTGACAGTCGGATTTCAGCCAGAATGTGCTCACACCAACCACTCCTCCTTCCCCACAGGTAGAAGGCATCCAACCAGGAGGTAAGAAGGTGGCAATGAGGCTGGCTGCACTGCATAGCAGAGAAGTACATTCAGCCTTGAGGAATTCTAGAGTTGTTATTTGACAGGGATGCATATTCTGGGCATTTGCCAGTGGGATGTGAGTTTCACTATAGGGCAAACACATGTGCTCCTACCTCCACACATCCCCTGAAAAATTGGTGAGGTTGTTAACATTCCATGCATGACAATTTGTTCCGTTTCTTTCAGCTTCTTCCAGGCTGGAGGCCCATCCAGACTCCTCCACCTCATTGGTGAAAGAGGCCACAGTAAGGATTCCTGCAACTGAGAGCCCACCAATCTCAGGACCCAGTGGTACCAGCGGTGAGTGCCATTCAATTTCCTGCCTTGTTCCTAGTGTCAGCACAATGTCAAGCTGATGGTATTTATTTCATTACGTTACCCTGTGACTTGGGGGTCCCGTGAGGGGCGCTCAAATAACCAAACAAACACAACCAAGATGGGGAAATTAGCTGGAGCACTCTCTTAGCTAGCGAGAGGCAGAGTAACTTAGCGGGAATCTTCTACCTTAAGTATACAGGTTCAGGTCAGTGAGCATTCAGATAGTTAAATTAGTAATAATATTTATTAAACAGACAGCAAATATTAAGAAAACACAACCTCACAGCTAACTAAGAAATAGGAAATAAGAATTGTGGGGGAATGGGTGATACGTCACTTATCTCACAGTCCTGGAGAAGTCCAATGGAGGGAAGGAAACTCAGCACAGCAGCTGAGGGGAGCTCGCAGAACGAAGTGACGGCAAGGTGGGATGGAAGTCCAGCGAAGTCCGAAGAACTCTCAGAACTGGGGATTTTTATTAGGGAAGGTATGACCGTGGGCTAGTCTGATCTTGGGCGAAAACAATGAGGTTTGGGCTTGAGACAATGTTTGTGAAAGGTTAGAATTTACATGATTGAGTTAAAGTCCGAACTGACAATAGTATGGCCAGTATGCAGATGCAGCTAGCTTGGCAGTTAAGCACTTAGCTCGCCAGGGTGCCCTCTCGGGGCAGAGGTCTCTTTGTTTTAACACGCATTTGTAATGAAGGTGTTTGTTTCGGAGGTCTCCTAAAGCATATCTGGCAGTTTCTGGCATGCCTTGATGTAAACAAGAATGAGTCAGCAGAATTGCCATACCTAGCTTAGTGCTTGTTCGGAGGCCTTCACAAACATGTGGCTGGGGGTGGCGGAGCAGGGCCGAATTGTGATATCAAAATGATATCTTTGGTTTACCAAAGGCTAGGCCAGTACATGGTGATAACAATCCTCCCCGAAAATGGGCAATTTGACACAAATTGATCATTTTCCAATTAAACATTTCAAAATGAATTTTAGAGCCGAATAGAAGTCTGCAGATTCTGGAGCCGTATCACACCAAGGGATTTTGCAGCATTTCTATCTAGCAAGAAGCAGTCCCTAACTAACAACATCCTAACCCTAGCTATATACACAGGAAATGTAAAAGGCACAGTTACAATAACAATGCAATGGTTGATAAACAATGAGCAACGAGAGCTGAAACAAGTGGAGAATGGGGACAATTCCCAACAACAATTGGTAATCCAGTGAAGAGTGAATGCGGCCAAGTCCAAAAATAGTCCAAAATATGCTGTCGCTTGGGCGGAGCGTGGGCAAGTTAAATGAGTGTCCAATGGCAAATGATGCGGGCATATCAACAATCCGAAGCGGAGAAAAGCGGGCAGATCCAATGAACAATTGGCAATCCAATAATGCGGGCAATTCCAATGTCCAAATGCGGGCAGTACAAACAGAAGTCCGTAATCCTGGGGAGGTGAGGCATAGGCAAAGTCTCTGCACACACACCGCCCCCGGAAACAGGAAAGTTCAGAGTCTGGAAAATGAGTCTGGAGAATGCAGGCATATGATGGTTCCAGCAAGGCTGGAACTATGGCAAGAGTCCGGGTAAAGCAGGAGCGGCACAGAGTCCAAGTTTTTGATCGAGCTAGCCAAGGCGGGCAAGCTCTTTGCAGGAGCAGGTTTGCAAAGCAGCAACAAAAACAGTCTAAACAGGAACGCGGGCAGTGGAATCTGTTGGGGCATGACCAGCTGGGGTCCCCAACTGCAGCAACTGGAACAAGTTGTCATCATGGGCTTGGCTCCCTGACTGGAACCGTGGTGCGTCTGGACTCACACACACCCCCACAGTGCCTCGGGGGCGGCAAAACCGCTAAACCTAAAGCTAGGTCGGGACTCACCACCCACTCCTAACAAGCTGGCACCCACAAAGCTGAGAAGCCAGGAATCACCACCCGCGCCTTCTCCAATACAACAAGCCAAACCAAAGGGGAATTACACAAAGGGACAATGAAAGCAGTGGGGGCCGCTCCTTTTCGCATTTGTGTGCCTTGCCGCTAAGATGTTGAATGCGTGTAGACTGTTCCTGATGTGCTAGCGTCCTAATACGTATAATCCCAGCCCACGATATACCCAAGATGGGGAGGTGGTTCCCAGGACAAGACAAGAGAGGGGTACAGATATCTACCCGATAGAATTACTGCACATACACACAGAAATCACGCACACACACACTAGCCTGCCTACCGGTGTTCTAAACCAACTCACTGACCATTCCTTAAGTCAGTACCACCCGATTTGAGGAGCAACTGGCGACTCCTTCCCAAATTAGGGGTGCCGGGGCTGCCCGCGTTGCTCCACCACTCTGTTACCCTGTGACTTGGGGGTCCCGTGAGGGGCGCCCAAATAACCAAACACAACCAAGATGGAGAAATTAGCTGGAGCACTCTCTTAGCTAGCGAGAGGCAGGGTAACTTAGCGGGGATCTTTTACCCTATGTATACAGGTTCAGGTCAGTGAGCAGCCAGGTAGTTAAATTAGCAATAATGTTTATTAAACAGATAGCAAATATTAAGAAAACACAACCTCACAGCTAACTAAGAAATAGGAAATAAGAGTTGTGGGGGAATGGGGGAATGGGTGATACACCACCTATCTCACAGTCCTGGAGAAGTCCAAAGGAGGGAAGGAAACTCAGCACAGTGGCTGAGGGGAGCTCGCAGAACGAAGCGATGGCAAGGCGGGATGGAAGTCCAGTGAAGTCCGAGGAACTCTCAGAACTGGGGACTTTTATTAGGGAAGGTATGACCGTGGGCTAGTCTGGTCTTGGGCGAAAACAATGAGGTTTGGGTTTGAGACAATGTCTGCAAATGTATGTATGCAAATGCAGCTAGCTTGGCAGTTAAGCACTTAGCTCACCAGGGTGCCCTCTCGGGGCAGAGGTCTCTTTGTTTTAATGCACATTTGTAACGAAGGTGTTTGTTTCGGAGTGGAGGTGGCAGTAAGCCCCACCAGCTACCCACTTCTGCTTTGGGAAGGAACCCTGATGCCTCAACGGAATCCGCGGTGTGTTGAATGTGGTGATCATACTTTTTTGTATGTGAAATATGGTTTGGGGGGACCTAGAGTTTCATAGAATCATAGAAATGTAGAGTTGGAAGAGACCACAAGGGCCATCCAGTCCAACCCCCTGCCATGCAGGAAAACCCTCAAAGCACTCCCGACAAGTGGCCATCCAGCCTCCACTTAAAAACCTCCAAAGAAGGAGACTCCACCACACTCCGTGGCAGCACATTCCACTGCCGGACAGCCCTGACTGTCAGGAAATTCTTCCTGAGGTTCAGGTGGAATCTTCCCTCCTGCAGCTTGTATCCATTGCTCCTTGTCCTGGTCTCAAGAGCAGGAGAAAACAAGCCCACTCCCTCCTCGACATGACATCCCTTCAAATATTTAAACATGGCTATCATGTCCCCTCTCAACCTTCTCTTCTGCAGACTAAACATACCCAGCTCTCTAAGTCTGTCCTCATAGGGCATGGCTTCCAGACCCCTCACCATTTTGGTTGCCCTCCTCTGGACCTGCTCCAGCTTATCAATATCCTTCTTGAATTGGGGTACCCAGAACTGGACACAGTATTCCAGATGAGGTCTAACCAAAGCAGAATAAAGTGGTACCAATACCTCCCTCGATCTAGACACCATGCTCCTATTGACGCAACCAAGAATTGCATTGACTTTCTTGGCTGCCACATCACATTGCTGATTCATGTTCAGCTTATAGTCTATTAAGACTCCTAGATCCCTTTCACACGTACTGTTAGCCAGCCACGTGTCCCCCATCCTATATTTCTGCATACCATTTTTTCTGCCTAAGTGTAGGACCTTACATTTCTCTCTGTTGAAATTCATTTTGTTAGCCTTGGCCCAGCTCTCCAATCTGTCCAGGTCCTTTTGAATTTTGATCCTGTCACCTGGCGTATTAGCAACCCCTCCCAATTTGGTGTCATCTGCAAATTTGATCAGCGTGCCCTCTATTCCTTCATCCAAGTCATTAATGAAGATATTGAACAGCACCGGGCCCAGGACAGAACCCTGTGGCACCCCGCTAGTCACTTCTCTCCAGGATGAGAATCTGCCATTGGTGACCACCCTTTGGGTACGGTCAGTCAACCAGTTACAAATCCACCTGACAGTAGCCCTGTCCAGCCCACATCTTACTAGCTTCTTTGCAAGAATGTCATGGGGAACTTTCTCAAAGGCCTTACTGAAATCAAGATATGCTACAGCCACAGCATTCCCTTCATCTATCAAGCAAGTAACTCTATCATAAAAAGAGATAAGATTAGTCTGGCATGACTTATTTTTGAGAAATCCATGTTGACTTTTCGTAATTACGGCATTGTTTTCTAATTGATTAGAACCTGACTGTTTGATGATCTGCTCCAGGATCTTTCCAGGTACTGATGTCAGGCTGACTGGGCGATAATTATTTGGGTCCTCTTTTTTCCCCTTCTTGAAGGTGGGGATAACATTTGCCCTCCTCCAGTCTGCCGGAACTTCTCCTGTCCGCCAAGAGTTTTCAAAGATTATAGCAAGAGGTTCCACAATGACCTCTGCTAGTTCTTTCAAAATCCTAGGATGCAATTCATCTGGCCCTGGAGACTTGAATTCATCCAGAGTAGGCAGGTGTTCCTGTACTACCTCTCTACCTATTCTGTGCTGCATTTCCCCCACCTCCTCACCTGCTCCCCAACCACCAGGCTGAGTGTTTTTATCCTTTTGGGAAAAAACTGAGGCGAAGAAGGTGTTGAGGAGTTCTGCCTTTCTCTTTCTCCTGTTATTAATTCACCATCTTCCCTGCACAATGACCCTATCATCTCCTCCTTCTTCCTCTTGCTGCAGACATATTTAAAAAAGCCCTTTTTATTGTTTTTAATGTCTCTGGCCAGCCTAAGTTTGTTCTTTGCTTTAACCTTTCTGACCTTCTCCCTACATCTCCTGGCTACTTGCTTATAATCTTCTTTGGTGATTTCCCCCTTTTCCATTTCCTGTACATGTTTTTCTTAACACTTAGCTCAGCTGAGAGTTCTTTAGACAACCATTCCGGTTTCTTCAGATGCCTTCCATTTTTCCTCCTTAATGGCACAGTTTTAGCCTGTGCCTTCAGTATCTCCCTTTTAAAGAACTCCCATGCATCCTGAACTCCTTTCTCATTGTCTATTCTTGACCATGGGATTTCAGCCAGCAGCTCCTTCAGTTTACAGAAGTCTGCTTTTTAAAATCTAAGACGAGTGCCTGGCTACACTTGTCTTTCATGTGCTTTCCACTTTCACAGAGGTCCTGTGCCCCTAACCCTTGCAAATGTGGAGGGATGACTGTACTCTTGTCTAGCCAGGTATCTCCCATCCTATATTTGTGCATTTCATTCTTTCTGCTTAAGTGTAGGACCTTACATTTTGTTAGCTTTGGCCCAGCTATCCAATCCGTCAAGGTCATTTTGATCCTGTCCTCTGGGGTATTGGCAACCCCTCTCAATTTGGTATCATCTGCAAATTTGATCAGCATGCCCTCTACTCCTTCATCCCTCTCATTGATAAAGATGTTGAATAGCACTGGGCCCAGGACAGAACCCTGTGGCACCCTACTAGTCACTTCTGTCTAGGATGAGAAGCAGCCATTAGTGAGCATGTTTCAAACCCTACTTCCTTTCCCTTCAGGCCAACAAGGTACCTGGATTGCCATGTTGGCCATCCTGTTCAAAACCCAAAAGGACTAACCAAAACTTTCCCTTCAGTATGTGCAGCTGCAACCCAGCGTGGTGCACCGTCAGTGGAGGACCAGATCCTTGAAAGGATTAGGGAGTTGGAGGAAACAACCAGAGACCTGTGTAAGTGTGTAAAGAAATGGGAATTTCTATGGGTCAAAACATAGGGGAAGGGATACATGTGTTCTATGACTTCCTTTTACTGTATATTCTCAATGCTTTATTTCTGCAGATGACAACATATAGCAGTCAATGGATGGCATGATGGATCCGCTCAACCTGTTGCATGGAGTGGTTGTCCATCATGAAGCACGCTCTGTACCACTTCAGGAACACTCTGGAGTGGTACACATAACAGCTACCTGGGCTGGGAGAATTTTTTTTTTTACCAGGTTTATGGGTTTTTTTACCATAGCACTTTCTAATCTGACTGTATATATTCTGGTTCATAAAAAAACAACATTCCTTTCATTTGGACATTAGAGTCTCCAGTCTCCTCTTTATTTGGGTTGGGAGAGCAGAGGCCAGACGGTGGCATTGTACAGAGGTGTAGATGGGTGTAGGCTGACTCAAGTCCCAGGTAAGATGGGAAGGATGCCTTCTGTTGATGCTTTGGTGTGACTGCACATTCCATCATTCTGGAACTGTGCTGTGCATGTGTGTATTGTGCGATGTGGCTGGGGGAAGGTTAGCTGTGCTCTGTGTGAATGTCTGTAGGTGAGGAAGACAGGCAAGGAAGGAAAAATATGATTGGGGAAGGTTTTGGTGTGGCTGCATGTTCCAGCGTTCTGGAACTGTGCTGTGCGTGTGTGCATCATGGGATGTGGGCTGGGGGAAGGTTAGCCATGCTCTGTGGGAATGGATGTAGGGGAGGAAAGCAGATGGGGGTTAAAAGAGTGGATGGGGATGGTTTTGGTGTGACTGCATGTCCCATCATTCTGGAATTCTGCATGTGTGCCTCCTCTGTGGAGGGAAGATAGCATAATTACATAATACCTTACAACTGCTGAATAACTGTTGCAAGCTGACACTCAGAAGTATCTCAGTAGAGTAGAGTTTACAGCCCAACCTTTTTTCTGGAAAACAAAATAAGAATATTTCAGCCAACTTGCTTTGGAGAAATCTATAGTTACTGTCACCACCCTTCCCCCAGAGTGTTTCCACTTTCTGCTATGGAGAAACACTTCCCAATTTCTGTATTAAATATAATAAGAGAAATAGAAAAACACAATATACAGGTTACTTACATGCTCTATTCTCTCCCCTCTTTCTCCATTTCCTGTTTACCACATGGAGCGAAAATGGTGGCAGCCTGTCCTTTGATGGGTGGGGAGAGATGAGGACAGAAGGGAGGAAGAGATGAGCTGGGCACGTCCATAGCCCAGCCACTACTGTGCAGTGATTCGATGTAACCGTTTTGCATTTAAGGGGTAGGATGAAGCAAAATCACTGTGGGAGATTTAAATCAGATTTTTTCCAGTTTTCAAATACTGAGATATCTTGATGCATGGCAGCACACTACCAGCTGATTCTCAATGCTGTCATGCAGAAGCGTAGATAAAAATGCAATGCTAATACACTTCTACATGCAAAAGCACGTCTCAAGATCCAACGGTACTACACAGTAAAGACCCTGTGCGGAAATGGTCTATGTTTTCCCAGATGCCATACAGAATGCTGTCCTCTCTGGTGATGTATGAAACCAAACATGTCTGTCCTGCATGTTCTATAGTCAGGTGCTCTTGTTGCTCTGTCTACAGAGCATTTCTTGTTCTACACTAGTGTATTTGGTGTGACAAATACTTTTTTTGTTTCTTAAAAAGCACACTAATATGAAGCCATTTATTTTCATGTGTATAAACAAAATGTACTTCTTTTTTTGCTTTTATTTACATCATCATCCACCACTTTTGAAAGTAAAACCATATCCTCTATAGGCATATATGTAAATATCTCCAAAAGTTTTGAGAGCAAGAAAGCATTCCTTCCCAGCTTCCACTGAGATAAGACACACCAGTATCGTGAAGGTAGCACCCCTTCAGAATGGTGTGGAGCAATTTATTTTACAAGTGGTTTTTATAATAGTAAGTATGATACTTTTCAGTTCAGGCTTAAGGCAGCCAGTCAGAGTCAGGTTTAACAAAGTAACCAATAATTCAACTTTATTTTCTTAACAGGCAGAATGTTTGCTTTATCAAGGTCAAGCACTTAGTTCCAAACATATAATAATATTCCAACTGATTGATTTCAGACCTTTTGGTTCAATCAGTTCAGACACCCTGTACACATTCACTTCCCTCTGACTCTCAAAAGTGACTTGCCTCAGCATCTGTCCCCCAATCGGTACCAATGAACTCTTTAAAAAAAAATCCTCCTCTCCCTCACTGAGGCCCCTCCCTCTCCTCACAGAATTCTCTGTGCCTGGATTGCTTGCCTTCTGTTATTCACAAGCATGCTTCACCTCTTTCATCCAAGAGTTCTTCAGTAACATTTTTTCAAGTTCTCTTTCTCTTTGCTTTCCCTGTTATGATATCACAACCTATCACTAATATCAAGCAGATATCCTTAATTATTTTTCCCTTTTCTCTGCAACTGTAAAAATTGATATATTATCTTCTTTAAGTGTACATGGATGGAAAGTTTTCAAACACTATTTCCATTATTTAAAAAAAAACACACAAGCTTTCTGTTACCTATATGTGAAAATTCCTTTTTTTTTGAGGGGAGAAGGCATCAATTCCTTGTATCCATTTGTTATTCTGCAATATTTTTGTTTGTCCGTATAACTTTACCTGAATGTTCTCAATGGCTTGAGATACTGGAATGAAAGTCTTTCCTATAAAAACATGAACGGAAGCACACTCCTCATGGGACACACAAGTCCAGTTTTGTTACCAGGCCATACAGCCCAATTCCATGATGTGGTATAATTGGCAAATATCATTTAATTTGCATAAAATATAAATTATATGCTTCTTTGGCTGAAAGGCTGTGCTGGCAAAGAGGATAGGCTGAACATGTGTGATGCAAAAGTAGATCAGATGGGACCTCAGGGCGTGGCCAAGTCATAGTCAGGGAAGCTCTGATAATAATGAGCTTGTAAATGTCCTTCAACAACTCAACCTTTAGAAACAATAGCACCTGTAACTGCCTCCACAGAGCAGCTGATTGTCTTCAACCCACTTCCTGTTCCCACTGAAAATTCTCTTTCTCATGTTGGCAGGAGGAGCAATCCACAACGATTGGGTTGTTCCCCATGTGCCAACCAGAACTGGCAGGATTCCACATTCCAAGTCCGTTAATTCCATTAGGACTCACTTTCCCTCCGTCAGTTTTATTTTTCCTGCCAAGCAAACCGGACAGGTTTTTCAATTCTCTCTGTCAGTGTGTGCTTGAGGTGAAATATTAGCAGGTTTTCAGTGTAGAAATAGACGTGGAAGATGTCCATGGAAACAGATTCCCAGATGCCCGCCACACAGCGAGGCTCTGAGGAAGAAAAAAGGAGTAATATTAAAAATGTCTCCCCTCAGATGCCCGCCACACAGCGAGGCTCTGAATCAGAATCTAATAGTAATGTAAATGATATTAATGTCTCTCGGACAATCACGAGTGTGTGAGTCTCTGGGAAAGGTAAAACAATTGATTTAAGAAAAGTATTCCTTCCGTCCAGCAAAAGCAACATGGTGAAGGTAAGAGCTGTGGGAAATAAGCATGTAGGAAAGAAAGACAGTAAGGAGAAATCAGTTAAAAAGAGGAAAGTGGATACCATTCAAAAACAGGGTCAGGATCTGTTTCCAAAGAAAGCTAAGGTTAAGACAGCAGTAAAATCAACAAAAGTTGCTTTGAGCTGCCATGTTGAATTTGGAGATTCCAAGGAGATGGGAGGGGCTGTTGGAGAGTGAAAACCCATCTCTGGAGCAGGCGCAGTTAGTCCATCTCGTCGCCTGGAGCTGAAGGTCAGGGACAAGTTAGAATGCTCAGGAAGTGCATGTGCAAGCATCGTTACTCAAGCGCCTGGCTCTCTGTGGTCAGCAGGAAGCAGCTCACGTGGTGAGATGGAGAGAGTTGCATTTAAGGAGAAGGCGATGGCGTTCCTCCATTATGGATGCAGCTCCTGTTTGTTGTCAGGAATACAAGTCAGAGAGATGCGATTAGAATGCCTAATAATCCGGTTGAGAGGCGGTATGTGGGAGGAATGGAGGAAAGATGGCCAGCGTTAAGACAAGGAAGCTGGACTGGGCAAAGTTGATGTGATGCTAATTTTATGATGAATTCATTGATTAGAAGTGATTTGCAGTACATGATTAGACAGGCTGTTTCCAATGAGTTGCATCAAACTATTTCCAGTGAACTAAATGCAGTGATTTTACCTTCACGAAATCAATTTAATATGTCTAATGAACTTGATTCTTTGATTGATAGGAGGCTATTTAACTTAATTAATTCTCAGTCAGTAATGGATGTACATAATTTAAATTTGCAAACGTCATTAAAATTGAATGTGTTTCCTGAGAGAGTTAACCAAAACTTGGAAAGGACTGTGAGCATGGAAGCAAGTAACAATAGTCAGAAAGAGCAAAGAGACTCAGTACAGAAGAAAAGGAGAATGGTTGTTCTGCAAAGTGAACAGGTGGTAGAACATGATGATGATATGGAAATTCCTGTAAAAAAGAAAAGATCTGGTGTGGCGTTAGAGGAAAGGTCTAATGATAATGGAATGAAGAGGAGATGCAAGAGCAGGTAGAAGATTCTGATGCAGACAGCTCCTCGGGAGCAGAGGAAGAGTAAGAGTTAGGTAGTGGCAGGTTGTTTCACGCAGAAAACTTTAAAAATGTATTAAAAAGGGTTTTACATATATTAGGTTTGGAAATGGATGAGGATGGAAATCAGTCAAAGGATTCAAAAGGAAAGCAGGCTAAGTTAGCTTCTGTAATTAAAAAGAGAGAGTTGCATGGGTTTGATATGCCAGTGCCTGATATGTTTAAGGAGTTGATTCGTGTGGAATGGGAGTCTTCTTTAAATACTCCTAGGTTTTTGGGGCTTACTAATAAACTATATTCCTTTGAAAAGAAAGATGTGGAGTTGTTAAAGGTCCCTTTAGTGGATGGGCCAATTGCTGTGCTTATTTCGGGGGCTCTGGTCCTCAAGAAGGTGATACTATGTTAAAGGACATGGATGAGAAGAGAGCTGATTCAGCTTTAAGAAAGGCACATGAGAATTCAGCTCTAGCTATTAGGGCTTCTGTGGCAACTTCTATGTTTGCTCAGGCAGCTGTGATGTGGATTCAAGACATGATGGAAGATAAGGATATACAGTCTCGGTCTTCTTTGAAGACTTTATCCAGAGTTAGAAAAGTCTTAGAATATGTGGCTGATGCCAGTTATGATTCTGTGGCATTTATGGCAAGAAATAAAAATGCTGTGACTGTTGCGAGAAGGTCATTGGGATGCAGACTAGAAATCTAGGAATAACCTTGCTTTTGTTCCTTTCAAAGGAGAGTTGCTGTTCGGTGATCAAGCACTGGAAAAAGTGTTAGTTGACAGTAGAGAAAAGAAGCAGGTAATGCCTACTTTGCAGAAAAAGAAACCCGAAAGGAGGTCTTTTCGGAATTCATATTATTCCTTTGGGGGCAGAGGAAACGGTAGACAGCAGGATTCAAGATATGGTCAACAGCAGTGGTATAGGCCAAAAGGTCAGTATGGAAAGTCAGGATCTTTTGGTAGAAAAGGACAGGTTGGTGAGAAAGGCGGGGGATCTACCCAGTGGAAGAGTAGAACCCAGTTCTGACAAACAGGAAGACTGTGGGAGGAAGACTGCTGCAGTTTGGTATCCTGTGGAACCAGATTACATCAGATCAGTGGGTTTTACAGGTAGTAATTCAAGGTTACAAAATATTGTTTGAGAGGATGCCGAAGAGCAGGTATGTCTCCTCACCAGTAGCAAGCGTGCTGGAAAAAGGGAAATAATTGTGAGTGAGATAGAATGTCTAGTACTCATTGGTGCAGTGGAAGAAGTTCCTCAAGATCAATTTTTCTTGGGAATCTACTCAATATTCTTTATGATCTTGAAAAGCAATGGGACTTATCATCCTGTCCTGAACCTGAGATATCTCAACAGTTTTGTAAAATGTCTCAGTTTCAAGATGGAGATGCTGCAAACCATAAAAGAAAATTTGACCAAAGGAGACGGGATGGCTTCAACAGACCTGAGGGAAGCTTATCTGCATGTTCCTATGAGAAATACAGTCAAGAAATATCTCAGGTTTTAGTTCATGGGTAGGCATTATCAGTTCAAGGCACTGCCATTCAGTTTGGCTTCAGCTCTGAGGGTGTTCATGAAGGTGTTGGTTCCTTTGGTAAAAGAGTACATATTTACCCTTATTTAGACGATTTGTTGATAAAGGCGGACTCTCAGAGGAAGTTGGAAAGGACTGTTTGGATGACCATAGATGTGTTACAGACTTATGGTTTTCTGGTAAATTTAGAGAAGAGTCATTTAACTCCCACAAGGGTATTGACTCAATTGGGAGCAAGAATAGATACCATAAAGGGGAGAATTTGTCTCTCAGAGGAGAGAACTGTGAAGTTAAAGAAGGTAATGCAGAGGTTACTGGAAAGTTCTTTTGTGGATGTGATGATGTTGGCTCAAGTGATAGGAACTTTGATGTCAACACTTTAGTTGGTGCCATGGGCCAGGTTCCATTCCAGAGGATTGCAGAGACTGCTGATTCCTCATCGATGGAACATAGGCAAGAAAAGGCATTATTTAATCTATCTGCCAACCCAACTGAAAGCAGATTGGGGTTGGTGGATAAGGGACTCGAATTTGAACAAAGGAGTAACTTTGGAAGTAAGTCGGTATATAAAGATTACAACCGATGCAAGCTTGACAGGTTGAGGAGCTGTGTGTCAAGAGATGTCAGTTCAGGGTATATGGTCAGGTTTGGATCTGAGACAGAACATAAATTTTGTGGAGCTGAAAGCAATTCGGCTAGCTCTTCTCAACTTTGTGAGTATAGTGAAGGGCCATCATGTGAAAATTTGGACAGACAACATGACAGCAAGAGTGTATGTGGTGAACCAAGGAGGTCTTCAGTCAAAGGCTCTGATAGAAGAGTCAAATAGGCTCTTTCTTTGAGAAGAGAAAAATCTGCAATCCTTAACAGCAGTGCATCTAAAAGGAAAGTTAAATGTCAGGGCAGATTATCTCAGTCGAAACAGATTGCACCTGGGACAGTGGACACTAAATTATTGGGCGTTTCAGAGTTTGAACAAACGGTTCAGGCCTTTTTTTTTGCATCAGCAAAAAATACCAGACTAAAAAGATTCTTTTCAATCAATGGAAGCAGGCATGTGGAAGCAGCAGATGCACTATCAGTACCGTGGCTGGAAGGTCGGCTTGTATGCCTTTCCTTCTGTGCAGATATTGCAGAGAGGGTTAGTAAAAATACAAAAGGAAAAGGCAAGAGTGGTGTTGATATGACCTCATTGGACAAAGCGGCCTTGGTTCTCCTTACTGAGACAGCTGTCTGTAGGAGAGCCTTGAAAGTTGCCGCTTCAAAGGGATCTTTAAGCCAGGGTCCAATGTATCATCCAAACCCTTGGTGGTTGAGTTTGATGGCCTGGGATTTGAGAAGAAGGCCCTAGAGCTTCAGGATTATTCACCAGCAGTGGTGGACACTATCATGGTGTATAGGTGTCAGTCAACACAAAATATATATAATGTGACATGGAAGGCTTTTGGAAAATGGTGCGATTCAAATAAGTTGAGCATGTCAGACATCCAAGTGAAGCATATACTGCAGTTTCTGCAAGATGGATTACAGAGAGACCTGAGACCAAACACACTAAAGTGGCAAGTATTGGCATTGTTGGTAGCACTGAAGTTTGATGGAGTATCTCTGTCAGCGCATCCTCACATAAAGAGATTCTTGAGGGGTGCAATGCTGACTTCTCTCCCAACAAAGCATAGATTTCTGAGTTGGGATTTGAATTTGGTTTTGGATTCTTTAATGAAGGCACCTTTTGAACCAATAAGGGATGCTTCATTGAGATTAATGACCCTCAAGACGGCATTCTTGGTAGCCATAACTTCAGCAGACAGGTCTCAGAATTGTCTGCTTTGTCTGTAAATGCAAACTTGTGTAAGTTCAAGAAAGACAGATTAGTACTGATTTTGGAGCCAACCTTTCTTCCTAAATGTGCTTGGAAGAAGGTGACACCAGATGTGGTTTATTTGCCAAGTTTCTTTCCTAAGCCAAAGGATGCTGAGGAGAAGAGATATCATACTTTGGATGTTATTATAGCTGTGCATCTTTATATTAAGATGACAGCAAGAATTAGGAGAACAGAGGCTCTCTTCGTCTCATATAATCCTAATTATATGGGACAGAAAGCTTCCAAAGTGGTAATTGGCGAGTGGATCAAGAACTGTATTTTTCAATGCTATGATGCTGCAGGTAAAGCAAGACCGTGCAATGTATATCCTCATTCAACAAGGTCTATGTCAACAAGTACAGCTTATACTGTGTCTTCGTCATTGCAAGATGTTTGTGATGCAGCAGGATGGTCAGAACCATCGACCTTTGTGAGCAGGCAGCTTTCGGGAGGAAGGTGCTTCAGGCAGTTTAGAAGAGTAAATGAGATCCCATCCAGAATAAGCCTTGGGTATTTCTCAGTCATTGTGGATTGCTCCTCCTGCCATCCCGAGAATGAGAAATTGGACTTACCATGAAGTTTCATTCTGGGATGGCGGGAGGAGGAATCCACACCAGCCCTGGGAAGTGAAAAAAAATTATTAAGAAGGGAAATGAAGAGAGAGTATGGACAGTGGTTGTACATGGAGTTGATCTGCAGTTATTTTTAACCATGAGAGATGATTGGAATTGATGCAGTTTACATTTTGGCTTGGCTAGAGAAGGAAACTGACGGAGGGAGAGTGGAGTCCTAACGGAATTAATGGATTTGAAATGTGGACTCCTACCAATTCTGGTTGGCACGTGGGGAACAACCCAATCATTGTGGATTCCTCCTCCTGCCATCCCAGAATGAAACTTCACGGTAAGTCCAACTTCTCATTTGTTTCCTCACCTGCCCAGCCATTAAGGATATCATGATTCCCATAAGTCCTCTGTCACCTAATACTAAGGGCATTAGCTTGTTCCAGACCCCATTATTTACTATGCCAGAGAGCTATTAACATCTTCCCCCTCCAGGCGGAAACAGGATATTTACACCTTGGCCCTGAGCCAGATAATTCTGAGTACTCTGGATATAGACCATCACTCTGCTGTTCTGATTCCAGTTCTTGTACTACCCTTGGACCTTTAGTCTGAGCTACACCACTTCATCTCTTCCCTGTAGGATAGATAAATATCACCTACTTTGCCCTAACTTCTCACTATCCAATTTTTCCTCCCTTTTCCTTCAGTCAGCCTTGTGTGATTGTGAGACTGCTTGGATCTTGTCTGTGTGTGATTGTTAATTCCCTCAAGAAAACAAAACATTCTTGGATCTCTGACTGTTGTCCCTGCATTAGTACCAGTATATGCAGGTGTAAAAGATCCTGTAAGGCTACCCCTCTCACAGGCCTCCCCTTTGAGCTAATATTCACCATCATTATACAGAAGCACTGGCATCACAGGTGAACCTCTGAGTCACCCACTGTTTGGGGTAACAGTGTCACCTGGCCTAATACCCTCTCGATGTAATATATGTTTGCATTGAAATGACAACTACTAAAAAGTTTTCACTTGGCTGTTGAAGGACCCATCCTAGGTTCCCTGGGGAAGGAGTTCTAAAGTCTAGGAGCACTCACCAAGAATAATCCTCCCTTGTACCTACCAAATATGCCTGAGGATAATGGGCTTGGCCACTAGGGCTGTTCTCTCTCTGTTAGCACCTACATAGGGGATGGATGCAACATGATTCCCTCCACATTGAGGACACCCGTACATGCTGAATTTGGTCAGTGCAGTGTAGTTGTTTGAGTATTGGACTACGACCGTGGAGACGAGTGTTCATTTCCCTGCTCATCCATGGAAATGCACTGGGTGACCTTTGGTGCATCATGCACACTCAGCTCTAGAAAACCCCATAACAGGTTTGCCTTAGGGTCATCATAAATTTGAAATGACAACAACAACTACAGTCCTCCCTCCACATTTGTGGGTTTGATATTTGTGAATTTGTTTGTTCACGAGGTACATACTTGCCTCCCCCTCATTTTCCTCCTCTTACCCACTGCCATTCCTCACCCAAGATTTGCCAGGCTTCTGTTTAAAATGACCTTTTTTGGGGGGGGGGCTAAGCAAAGCCCCCTCTCCCACTGATGGAGGCATGTCCTCTCTCCCACATGGCTGTGCTCTCCCGCTGTGTAATAGCTGCTGATTGGTCAGGTGCTATCTTTGCTCCCACCCCTTCTTTTTCAAGCTGGACACTGGAAGTCACTAGAAGGGAAGAACTGTGCTTGTCTTTGTTTGAAAGTACCCCTAAGCCTTTTAGGGTGGCTTTTTCTTTTTCTTTCCCTGCTGCCCTAAGGGCCCAAGGCAAAGGAATGGAATGGGGGACCTCTGGAGAAGAATTGTGTGAGGGGGAGTTATTCACAACTTTTCCAGTTTCGCTAGGGTTCTGTGTCTCTAACCCTTGCAAATGTGGAGGGGCTTACTGTAATCTAAATTTTGCTTTTGTTGTTATGTGACCAATACAGACAGTTGAAAGAGCAACTGACAGATTCATTGATCCCTAACCATTACAGAGGAGTTCTGTTCCTTTTCTGTACCTGTTACAGGTAAAACATGGGCATCTAGAGAAGGGAAGCATCTTTCTCTATATGTCTATAATACCAAAAATTGTAGGGGGGTTTTTCCCCAAACTAGCAGCTTTTGATGGTTTGTTTCCAAGGGTGATCAAGATGTTAAGAGATGAATTAATGTATGATATAGACTGATCCAACAGTGATAAGGAAGTTAACTGATAGCTGGGGCTAGCTACAGGGATCACACCACTCCCCTGTTGCAACAGCTCCACTGACTGCCAGTCTGTTTCCAGGCCCAATTCGAATTGCTGGTGATGAGCTTTAAAGCCCTACATGGTTCAGGTCCAGATTATTTGATGGTCTGTATTCTCCCACACAAACCAACCAGCCTGGGCTTTGAGATCTGCTGGAGAGGCCCTTCTTTCTGTCCCACCTGGTACACCTGGTGGGAACACAGGAGAGGGCCTTCTCAGTGGCTGCCCCCAGGCTCTGGAACTCCCTTCCCAGAGAAGTCAGACTGGGACCCTCCCTACTATCCTTCCACAATCAAGTAAAGAAGTTTTTAATTCAGACAGGCATACAATGTATGATTATATAGGGCCTAACTGATAGAATGCACTGCACACTGTGTTGCTAATGAGTGTACGAGTTTTTAATTATGTATTTTAACAATGTTTTAATTCATTTTAATTATTTAATTATGTTTTAGCTTTAGTATTCTATGAGTTTTAATGATGTCTTTTTAATTGTTGTAAGTTGCTCTGAGTTGCAACCTGGGAGAGTATAAATAAAGGGGAGGGGGAGGGGAGAAGTAGTCAAACTTTTTTTTCTTTTTCCCCTTTCTTTTCTTTTCTTTTCTTTTCTTTTCTTTTCTTTTCTTTTCTTTTCTTTTCTTTTCTTTTCTTTTCTTTTCTTTTCTTGTTACTAAGTGCCATTGCCGTTAGTGGCACAGGTATATTGTGCCTTTCAAGGCCAGTTACTCAGAATGGTTGAAATTCATGCAGTGCAGGTATATTGTGCAATGACAAAAGGAAGGAGGGACTAATATTAATTATATTTTTGCTATTTATTTCTAAATTCCCTTGAGTCTCATTCATAGGAAAATGAAAAAAATAAATCAAATATATAGAATTTTAAAAAATCAAAGAGAGTGGATTGTTGTAGTTATGTGCCTTTCAGCTGACTTTGACTTATTGTGACCTTCTCTAGGGTTTTCTTGGCAAGATTTGTTCAGATAGGGTTTGCCATTGCCTTCTCCTAAGGCTGAGAGATTGTGATTTCCCAAGGTTACCTGGGAGCTTTCCATGGCTGAATGGAGATTTTAACCTAGTCTCCTAGAGTCCTAGTCCGACACTGGCCCTCTCTAGGATTCTCTATTCTTGTCCCTCTCCCCCACCCCATTCTCTGTCTTTTACCCAATGGTCAGTCAGCATTTCATGACCACTGAATATGTTCAGAACATAGCCTTCCATCAATCCTGCAAATGCTTCTCTTTTCATGCATAATA
The DNA here is from genome assembly GCA_948472985.1 of Iguana delicatissima. Lineage (NCBI taxonomy): Eukaryota > Metazoa > Chordata > Lepidosauria > Squamata > Iguanidae > Iguana > Iguana delicatissima. The sequence goes on along the minus strand of CAOKZL010003324.1, from coordinate 78,560 downwards.
GTGCGACTTTGGTTACATAAGGTTCGGTAGTCCTAGATCAGCACTCAAACCACCACATCACACCAGCTGGAGAAGTAGTAATCCCTAATGAAAACTGAAACACAATTTAAGATAATTAGGCAATTTGTGTGCTAGTTTTCCAAGCTAGTTTTCCAATGCCAAATGCTGTCCAGGTCTTGTCTTAATGAACAACCTGCATTTCTCTCCCTATGTCTCTTTCTGTTTAGACCAGACTTTGACTAGACAGCCCTTCAAATTGCAGGTATCTTCTAACAGGCCTTCAAAGAGGGGACAGTTTTCTGTAAAACAGGACACACAACCACCCTATCCTCCAGCTAAAGAGCTTCAGCACTGCTGCTATTTTATTCAGCTTTTGAAAACTCTTGAGACATATCTTCTGAGTTATATTTAGAATTGTTTTTGTTGTTTTGTGCCTTCCTTTCTGACATAGTGACCCCCAGGTATTTTCTGAGGATGAGAGTGTGTGATGTGCCTGAGGTCATCCAGTGGGTTTCCATGGCTCATCTCATCTCTTCTCCATGGTCATAGTCAAACCACGATACCATGCTGGCTCATATGTTATCCCAAAATATAGGTGCCTCAAGGGCTACCCTGCAATGCCAATTCTTCCTTGCAAAAGTGGGGAATAAATTAGCTCAAAATCAGGAGGCTAACAAGAGGGGGGCAACTTAGCAAGACCTATCTACCAATGTTTACGGGCTCACGCAGGAGCCAGAGATTCAAAAATAGACTAAAAATGTGTTTTATTAAGGGGAATTCACTTGTGCATACACACATGATACAGTTAATGTCGGGATGCCCTCCATATTATAGAAATGGGATATGTAGTAGGATTTAAGATAGCTGCTTGCTTGAAACAAAAGTACGGGAACCAGAATCCGTTAGATAAACAAAAGCTAGGAACGCACTGATAAGCCCTGCCAGGCTCTCACCGCTTTAAGGTCTCTTGCAAGAGGGAGGAAAATGTCTTGGGATTTTATGTACTTGCCTTTGCTAATTGCTCTTTAGTCCTCTCACTGAAGTCTTGTACGATGTATCGCACTCCAAATAAATAGTGTTTATGCACTGTACTCTCTGTGTGTGTGAATTCAGTTCCTGACAGTTAAAACATTCACACAAGAACTAACTGAAGGATAAAGGGAGAAAAAATTATGGCTAGAGAGGCTGAGGTTTTTGGGTTATAATTACCATTCCAGAAGAGTAGTGAAGAGGCAGTGGAATGGCTTAGACTGATTTCTAAGAGCAGACCAGATCAGGATTCAGGGTTACATAGTGAGGTCCAGCATTTCATCTGGCTGCACCTGACTTCTCAAATCCAAGGGTTTATATACTCTATTTCCCTTCCTGAAAGGGTGTGAGTTAATTGCTTTCTGGCAAGGTAAACAAACAATGTCTTGATTGGGTGAAGTTCTGAACAAGGCTTTGATAGGATATGCACACAGCAGGGGTGCTTGCCTGTACACCTGGGCACCTTATTGTTTTCTGAGGTTGGCAGTTGATAGGATTAGCTCAGAGCTGTTAACTCAGGCTTTCTTGGCTATTTTCAGTGAACTTTTGACCTGGCCACACTGGGGATACCTTTTGGCCTGTTTTTCAGCAAGGGTCCCTTCCTCCACATGGCTTTCAATCAGTGTATATAATTTATATTTCATGCCAATTAATATATTTTGCCAATTAACCCATATCAAAATGTGGGGGTGTACAGCCTGGTAACACATATTTAGAATACACCCACTGAAATCAATTAAACATACGCTGCTCATGACTCCGTTAAGTCTCATTGATTTCAGTGCATTTACTTCAATTATGACCAAGTCTGGATCCAACTCCTTGTTTTTAATCACATCTGTAGCTCATTTTGTGGCTTTTATACACATTTGGAACACATGCTATATCTCTGTCCTGTAAGATAATATATTTACACATACACTTCTGATCACATGCACTAACATACAACGTTTGGTGAATGCATACTGATGTTATAAATCTTCTTGGACATTTAAAAGATGAGCAATTGCATGAATTGTGTCACATTAAGTTTAGTCTGGCAATCCACTGTGGCAATTCATCTGTTTTGACAAGCAGAGGAGAACAGTTTAAAGGATGAGGGAACAACCTGCTAACAAACTAATGTCATTCTGACCTTTTTGGAGGAAAGCTGGCCTCTAAAAAAATATAATCCCTAAAAATAATGGAGTAGCCAAGGTTCTGGTGCTTTGTTTCAAGCATTTAGATAAGTTAATATCAGGATTTTCAATGCTCTTTTCAGTATGTAGAAAGAAGTGCTCATTCTTACTTTACATCCCAATGAAAACAACAATGAAAATTCTCGTAAAAAAACCCCAAAACAACCAGAACGCAAAATCATATGAGCCACAGTCAAAGACTGAAGGGGAGACTTAATGTCAAGTCAGGTGTGTATCTGGAATCTGCTCAGGTGGATATGCTATAAGTAGTGCTAATATTCCTGCTGCTTAACAACAATTTCCTCTGCTATTGAACTCTGCCCTTTACCCTGTAGTTACTTAATCATCTTTTATGAGTATCCTTATCAAAGGCTTTGGGGAGATTCAAGTAAACTATGGGTACTAGCTCACCTCTGGCTACTTTGGCTCACATTTATTTATTTATTTATGTGTTGTCCCAACACTGTGTGCGTGCGTGTGTGCGTGCGTGCGTGCACACGTGTACACATGCACATAATTGTATAGCCTCTTGCCAGAAAATGTGATATTCCCCCAAGGTCTATGGTTTGCAAGCTTTGGGGTTACCTTTTTTTCAGGGCCTTTTGTAGGCCTGTAATGTACTTAAGTCTCAGAAGAAGAAAAGGACAATGTGTAAGAAAGAGCCAATTACAATTATTCCCTCAGCAAAGCAGATGTCTTTGGGTACCAATCTCACCCATTCATCTCGATTCTACCTTTTGATGTTTGGAAGACTCGTGGTTTTGTGCTAGGTTTGGAGCAGAGACTGGTAAAGATGGTTGTTAGGATTTAGTAGAGTGAGAGGAGACCCAAAGAAGTCAGCTTTTGGAGAGGAAACTTGACACACTGGTCAGACTGAAGAACAAAGCCATAAGCAACAGTTACCATCAGTAGGTGGGTGGGGCAGTCTGCCCCAGCAATTTTGGGGAGGGCGCCTCTGGCTCCAGAGAAACCAAATTTCTGATTTTACGGAGGACAGGCCTTCGCAAGGATGTAACTTACTGCCCCGAGGAAGGGCTTAAGGGAAAGTAGCTTCACCAACCACCACTTCCTTTGGCTAATCCCCACCCCCCACAAGGCAGAGCTGGGGGAAGCTAGAGTCGAAAGGAAAGGGCAAAGAGGGGGGCAAGGAAAGAAGACAGCAGCAGCAGAGGCGATGGTAGCAGTTCCAGGTGCCGGAGAAGCGAGTGTTTCTCTTGGACCCCTTACACACACCAACTGCTTGGCGTGTGTTCTTTCTCCCTTTCCCCTCCTCCCTGTCAGTCAGTCAGTCGGTTGATTGCTGACAAGCCTTGCTTCCCCAAGCTGCCTTCTTTCTTCTCCACAGGCATACACAATACTGAGGGAGAGAATGATGTGCATGCATCTTCCACCTTTCGTTTAAACATTTTGGGGAAGGGTTTGGAGAAAGAGGAGTGATCTCACTCCAGAAACCAACTCTTTCCCTGTGCTGCTGGAGGCATCTGGTTGGGCAGGGGCTGAGGATGGGCCAGGTAGTTGCCAGATGCTTCCCCCCCCGCCATTGTCTGGTGGCCCAGAGGCCGGGACACTCACCTCCCTCTGATGCACCTTGGCCCCTCAACTTCTGTTTGCAAGACTGTCCAGTCCAAAACTGATTCAGAAATTAAGACATCGGGAGGGAGAGGAAAGACCTTCGAGTCTGGCCAGCAGTCATCCCTGGTGTAGCAGGTGTGATTAGATGCACAATTCATCTGCTCACCATCTTCTACTATTTAAATGACAATTATTTCCAAATTTCTGTCTGTACTCATAAGGGAACATATGCACATTTAATACAAATCTATGCTCTTTTATGTTCTCTTTTGGGGTGGGGTGAGGTCAATTCATATACTCTGTTTCAGCAATATGTAAATAGTCAGGTTGGCCTAGCTTCAGGGAAAGAGTATTTGTCCAAACTGCTTCTGGGCCCTACAGTTTGAAGGTGTTGAAATACTTAAGAGAGCATGACAACAATCTGTGGCTGCTTTACCTGACTACTAAAAAACTGAGGTGAAGGAACAGAAACAATTCTTGTTTCCTACCCTCTCACTGTCCAGATTTGGCAAGGACAATCCTGATTAATACTCCGTTTCACTTTTTCACCTACATTTTAAATGTTCCAGTTTCTTCTCCCACCTTCCCCTTTTGTCCTGGCTTACTGCAGTTGCTACAAACTGAGTTTAAAGTGCAGAAGTACAGTAGTTTGCAATCTATTATGGGGGGCGTAGGAGAGGAGGGAGCAGAATCTTACCCTTCCCAGTAGTCTCAGGCAAAAGCAATCTGCTGCAGCCTCTCCTATCATGTATATTTTTCCTCATTAATAACATTTGCCATTTTGACACTCACCTTTGTTTGACCATACTTGCGCTGGTCTTACTCCATGAAATGTTGGAGAATATGTTGTTTTCCTGCATGAACTCTAGCCATAACAGTCCTCTGGAGTCAGTGAGGAAGTGGTCTTTAAAAACAAAACACCATCACACACTGTCATTGCAGAACCCTCAATAAGGTCATGTTAAAAAAAGGCAATGTATTTCCCTATACGTCATTTTGACGTTTTGTAGTATTTTTGGTGTGTATTGAGAGGGGCAGCAAACTCAGGGACCACCTCAGGCGGCAAAAGCTCTAGCTATGCCTCTGGTTACCATGGCTTCCCTCACTTATCTGACAGGTTAGGGACCAGAGCACTGTCAGAAAATGGAATAAAGGTGCTTAGTGGGTGTCTCTGTATGAAAACAAAAGAAGTAAGACACTCAGACCTTGCTGCTGGAGTCCTTAGTTGGACACACACACTTCTTGGGCTCTTTACACAGGCCTTGTGAGAAAAGTCACTGAGCAGAAGTTATACCACAGGGACAGTGATGAGTTTATGGTGATAAACCACGCACCCATCACCCATCTGTACCACCCACGTTCAGTAGCTACAGATATTCTCAACATACAGGGGATTATGTTTTACCCACCTGTTCATGATCAAGGGCTCTCAAAAGAAAGAAAGATGGAGAGATAGAAAATATAATTCTAATTTGGCATCACAAGCATGTTGATGCTTATTTGATCCTGTCAGATTTATTTGTAAGTTATCTGTCAGGTGACAAGCTGGGCAAGAGCCAGTCAATCACAGCTCATGGAATGCGGGGCAGGGGCATTATGAGGGAAAGGATGCAGCTTAGAGCCTTGTGTGTAAAATAGTTAAATAGGGCTAGGTAGAAATAGAGACAGGGCCAGTCAGGAAGAGGGGAATAGAGGGTTTGGGGGAGCTGAGAATGTGGAGAGAGAATTCAGGGAAAAGGGTTACCTTGTTTGAAACTGAGGTGGTGTGTACTATGTGTAGAACCAGCATAAGGCAAGATATTTACTTTATGCAACAAATCTTTACTTTTTAAACTCCTCCTCCCCTCCCCCTCCCCCGTCCTCCCCCTCCTTCTTCTTCTCCTTTTCTATATCCGTGTCTGGATGTTTAAATGTAATAATTAACAAGGAAAACTGGCCAGTCTTTACCACACTGAAAACAACCACCAGCATATTCATTTGTCCAGTACATGGGTCACCATGAGGCCCAAATTCCAGATCCAGGAAGGGATCCCGAGAGTAAAAGGGCAAGGTAAATTACAGGAGCCAAAGAGTTGGAACTGACAGGGTAACTTGCATGGGAGTTCCATCACATTATCTAAATATTTTCATTGCCTCATTCTGCCTTAATAAGAACAAGGCACAAATCTAGCACTGGGAACATCTCCTTGGACATATGGGGACATGATATCCAGGGTGATATAATGGAACATCAGGTACAGTGAGCACCGATTGATTTGTGGATAAATAGCCTGTCTTCTTATACACTTGTAGCTTTGTTCTACCCATACTTTTGCATTTGCGGGCAAACTCTAATCAAATGTTTTTTATGGTTCTATGTCTGTTGGTTTCACAGAATAGCCTCTAATAGCTTTTATGGAACATTAGCCCTATGTGGTAAGATTCCTTCCAACCAAATCCTAGTTACTTGATTAGTCTTGACACATTTTAAAAATACCACTAATTAACAAATGTATGCTGTGATAGTATCTGAGAGAATGCTGATCAAGAGGACAACCACTGTCACTGGACACAAGCCATTTCCTGTCCAGTCACGTAGGGACAGGGGGTAAGGGGGCGGTGCACTCTGGGAGGCATTTTTGGGTGCACCGCCACGCCTTGCCTGCCACCCTGTGTGCCGTTGTCCCTCCCCCATGTGCCATAGCTCTGCCCATGTGCACTGTAGCCCTACCCATATGCACCGTAGCCCTGCCCCTACACACTGTAGCCCCACCCCCATGCTTACACCACTGTTTCTGTCCCAAGCATTCATACGTGAGCTGTTGATTTCATATATGAGCAGAATGTGAAGAAATTATGGGGGGGTTGGAACTCTGGTGGATTCTGGGAGTTGCAGTCCAAAAAGTAATCTTTTAATATGCTATATGTAAAGTTTATACATTTGTAAGTTTTGCCTACTGTGCTAAAGCAAAACTCACCTAAATTAATTTTCTGGTCAAGTATGTGGGGTGGGGTGGGGTGGGGTGGGGTGAGTGGATGTGTGCATGTGCTTTCAAATCACCTGTGAGTTTATAGTGACCTCATGAATATCATAGGGTTTTGCTAGGCAAGGAATACTCAGACGTGGTTTTGCCAGTTCCATCCTCTGAAATATAGCCTGGTATATAGCACATAGTATTTGTCAGTAGTTTCTCATCCGAGTTCTAACCATGGCTGACCTAGCTAAGCTTAGTCTGACATGTTTATAAGAAATGCATGCTAGCTTTTTGTAATCACAACACTCTTTTCTAATCTAAGTACTCTAAAGACCATTTGGTGATCTGTTCTAGCACCTTTCCTGGTATTGATATCCAGCTGATGGATTCCTGAAGTTTTCTTTAACCTCTTTCTGGAGGCCACTCTGCAGAGATCTTACCTCTTCTCCAAGAATTCTCAAAGATTATGAACAGACACACCTGCAGGTTTCTTTAGCATCCTTGGATGCAGTTCAAACTGATGGTGGAGTCATTTAAAGTAGCTAGATGTCCCTGTACTTTGCTGTACTTATTCTGTTTTCACCAGGCTGAGCACTGTTTTCCTTTTGGGGGAAGACAGCAGCAACATAGCTGTTTGGCAGTTTTGTGCCCTCTATCACTCATTAGTTTCCTTGTTTTTACTCTTGCAAAACCCATCCTTTTATTATTTTTAATATCCCCTATAAGTTTGAGCTCATTCTGAACTTCAGCCTTCCTGACCTTTTCCCTACAGTTATTGACTACTGAGAATCAATCAATAATTTTATTAAGGTCGTAGACCAGCATGGATATTGACTACAGATTTGTACAGTTTCTTGATGCTTTGCCCCTTCTTCCATTTCTTATATGCCCATTTCTAAAATACTGGCCTCATCCCAAAGCTTTCATGCATCGGCTCTGGTTTTATTTCACACTTCCCACTTTCTTTCTCTTTGGAGCTTGTTTGCTTCTGTGCTGCCAACAGAAATGTCAATGTAGAATCATCTACTTGTTTCACTTGTTTTGGGCTTCATCACACCAATCTCCCTTTTCTCCTTCACCTCCTTTCAATTCCATTTCCAGTTTGTGAACAGAGTGGCTACTTATGTATTACCAAAAAAGAAAAAGACAATATCTCTCCCCACAAAAAAGAAAATATAGCACCAATTTATTTGTGTGAATTTCTATGGCCAAAGACACATTTGGAAATAAGGATTATAGTTTAAATAGAACTCTAGTACATCTTGCCTGGCAATATACATTTTTGTGTGTCTCATCCTAGCAGATTAGAACAAATAACTCCTGCAGCATGCTGTCTGCTGGAAGAGAACACAAAGATTTCTGTGCAGTTTCTGGTGCTTCAGTGTCTATGCTTTGGGAAATATTGGCCTGTACAGAAATACCCTTTTTATCTAAACAGCAACACATTTTCTGTTCAGAAAACATGCTCATGTTGAGGACTTTTGTGCAGGGAAAAAAAACTTTATCTGCAGAAATACACCTCCTGTACAGAAATGCATATGGTTTTTCAGTGCAGAAAACACATTTTCTGTGCTGAAATACTTTTTTTCCTGTAAAGAAAAGACATCTATATGCAGAGGATGTGTGTGTATTTCTCTACTGGCAAATATTTCCTGAAGTATAAAGAATTCCACAGTGGCCTCTCAGCTGCCTGCATTTGTCCCAACAAGGCTTCCCAAGCATCAGGAAACCCCTTTCTTGACAATGAACAGCAAATATTCTTCCCACTGCTAGTGTGGAAGACAATGACCAGGTAACCTATGTCAGTCAGCTGTCCAGGTGCTGATGGATGGCTTCAGGGTCTTTGCTGGCTCTCCCTTCTTAGAGTTCTTTCCCCTTAAACTGGACTTGAACCTTTTCAAATGTGTCAGCTAGAATCTGAGAAGGAGCCTCCTTTGAGGGGAGAATATGGGAAATACTGTGCTGCATCACAGTCAATGAAGAACTATAATGAATGCTGCTCCAGAGCCAAGAGATTTGTTTATGAGACTGGAAAAAGTTCCAGGAGAAGATCTTAAAAAGATCAAGGAAGCAGGGGAGGCAAGAATGATAAAAAGAGTCCCCAGATTGGACCCTTAATGATGTGCTGAAGGGAGATGAAAAAGGAATTGGCTGAGATAGATACATTAAAGAGTTAAGTTAGAGATTAAGTATTGGTATTAGAAAGTGTCCTTCTTTTTATTATTGTGAAATGCTAATATTATCATATTATTTTAGTCTTCACTTGGTATTGTAGAGGAATAATTATAAGAATAAATCCAGTGAAAGATTGATAGCTGACTATTATTTGGTATAACATTATTAGTAGAGAGCTAATCATATTACCTAAAGGAAGTAAAACAGATGAATAACAACAGCCAATCTCTGAGGAGTGGAAGGTCAAATATATATTTATTGTTTAGTTTTGGTTTATTGGCTGTTAAAGTTATATAGCTTTTTGTGTATTAATGTAGTGAAGTATTAGTGTAGTTAATTTGTTTAGTATAGTGTGGTTTTGAGTTACATGTCACTATGTGTTATTGCTATTGCATTCACCTATATGTAGGATTTTGTTTTGTTTAAAAGTGTGTTTGTGCATGTGTGTGTGTGTGTGTGTGTGTGTGTAAATGTAAAAACTGGACTTGAACCAAAGAGTAAGTCAAATAAAGGATCATCCTTTGATAAGTCTTCAAAGAAAAGATTAAAAGAGGTCACATGGGCATCTTAAATAGAGCTGGATGAATCCATCCCCAAATTTTTATAGCATTGTAGACAGGAAAACAAATTATTTCATCTCATTCATCTGCTTGCATGTAATCCAGGCTGAGGTCCTCTAAGGTGGCTGTGGGTAAGTGAAAAACCTGTCCTTTTATTCTCACCTGTCTACAGAATGAGACAAATATTTGCAGATAGCTTACCAAGAACAGAATGGAGTGCACTCACTTTATCTCCAGATAGGTTATCAAGATCTAGATGGAATGCTAATTCATGTATCAGAACAGCTGTTAGGACACCATGGCATGAAGTTTATAAATAAGAAGGAGCCAGGAGTCAAAATATTAAGAAAATTATTACAACAAAATGGAGCTGTAGCAGAGGGTGAGGGGAGAGAGAAATGCTCCGTTAGGGATTCCATTCCTCTTGTCCAAACGTTCACTTTCTTAAAATGTAGAAGGAGGTAGAATTCAAAATGAGTTTTTCATTGCCTTCTTTTCTCTATAGCATACTAAATGGGTAATTTCTACTATTTGCAGCATATTCCATGCTCATCTTAACCAGTCTTTCCTAGGTATAAACAGCTACATTTCCATTTAGACACTATTTTGGTCTTTATTGTTAGCAGTGTTAATCACACATTTCTTATTTTTGTCTTGTAAGGTGCTCTGTGTAGGCTAAAAGAAGAATTAATGGATTTAAGAGAGATCATGCCATATAATCTCCTTTGGTTAAAAGTAAAAACTTTCAAGAGCTTACTGTACATGCTTATTTGGGGGAATACCCTTTTGAACTTGATAGTTCAACTAGCTGGAACTTGACAATGGAAACTGGTTGCTCTGATGTTAGTGGACTGATGAATCCACCCTGAATTTTTGCATAAATGTGAAAACAGCTATCAAGGGTACTGAACCTATTTGGTGTATTGAGTTCAGCACTTTGGATAGCTCCTTTAAAGTTTGGACTAAAACCGAGAATAGATTCATTGCCCCACATTTAAAGCGCTAACTGCCACTGCTTCTCAACAAAAAATGTATTATTAATAGTATTATTAAAAATATTATATCCTACCCTATGTCCAAAAATCTCAGTGTGGCATACAATAAAATCAACTTAATATGAAATCAACTTGATGTATTGTCAATAAACTCAACTTGATATATGTGTGTCTATGTGCCTTCAAGTCACCTGGTGACTTATGGTGACCCAATGAATATATTTATATTCTGCTTTTCCTTCCACAAATTCAGTGGCACATAGATTATTCTTTTCCTCCACACTTAGCTTTCACAACAACATTGTGAGGTAGTTCAGCTTCAAGCCAGTGAAGACTCGAACCTGAGTCTTTCCCAAGTACCAGTCCAGCACTCTTAACCACCACGCTGGCCCTCATCTTTCACGCACATTCTGGCCTAATGTGTATTTTCTGTGCTTTTGACAAAAATGTTAGCAGCTCCTGCAGAACCCACATATACTCACATGTGATGTGACAAGTAATAAAATGAAAAGTATCATACTGCATATGACTGCACGTGTGGAACTGTATATAGTCCTGGTCACTATGGTATTTTGTAGAGTTAGTAAGGATGTAGTGGTTTGGAACCACTGTGGTATAGTGGTTTGAGTGCTGGACTACGCCTCTCAGAGACCAGGGTCCAAATCTCTATTCAAGCCATGAAAGTCCAGTGGATGGTCTTCGGCAAGTCACACTCTCTCAGCCTCAGAGGAAGGCAATGGCAAATCCCCTCTGCATAAATCTTGCCAAGAAATTCTCATGATAGGTTTGCCTGAGGGTTGCTATGAATCAGAAATGGCTTGAGGGCATACAACAACAAAAGAAAGGTGCACCAAAGGGCAACACTGTTGGTCAAACAATCTCAGAAATTCTTCTGTGAGGAAAAGTTACAACATATGGAGTATTTTGATTGTGGGAGGAGAGAGGTAACGACAGGCAGGACAGAAGTGTGTAAAATTTAAGCAAAGTAGCGATGAAGAGAGGGGGAATTAGCCAATCTGCAGTGCCACTACCCAGTTCCAATAATAGCTCCACAACAGTGGAAAGAATGCAATAGTAACAGGTTAATGCCCCCATGCCCCCAAGATCTGTTAACAGTTTTGAGACAACCTGTCCCCTGTTCCATGTTTTAGATTTCTTTTTCTGAAGCCTACTTCATTTTTCTGGAAAGGATAGACACTTCTCCCTGGCAATTTGAACATTTATCAGGTTTTGCTTTTCTGCTCACTGATTTTTCACAGTTGACAAGTTACATGTTTGTTCTGACAGCAGCGAATTGGTGCTGTCTATTGACTGCACGCTTTTAAGATGATTGTGTAATTTTTAGAGGTTATTTCATAAAAGTACCTAGCTGTTTTGACTTTTGCTGACAAGCTTGTTTGAAAGAACTTGGCTTAGTTTGCTTTGGCCTCATACCAAAATAAAAAAAAAAAAATTGCAGGCATTTTTTGGTCCATTAAAGAGGAAAAGATCCAAAAGCAAACAGTCACACAATATCTTTATATATATATATATACACACACACACACATACATATATAAAAATATATATAAATAAACCAATAAGTCATAGAGTAGTATGCTAGCTTTTCAGATGCACCGAACTATTTGTCCACCTAGATGCCAAACTCAGTATGAAATGAAATAAAATAAGATAAAGGAAAACAGGAAAGAAGAGGAAAATATATTGCTGGAAAAGAGCAGAATGGAAACATTTCTGCAATTTATCTTAAAATAATTCAGGCGTTCCTTGCAAACAAATTCAGCTGTTTTGTGCCAAGTGAAAAAGATATCATATACTAATTGGTCACTTTCCTCCAAAATTCACCTTGCCTTGGTACTTGTCTTTATTTCCTTCCTTTTTTGTCCTTCTTCGTCCCATCTTCATTCTCTCTCCCTAAGGAGCCTGGGAGAGCTGCTTCCTTGCTCTCCTTCCACCAGCAGAGGAAAACTTTCCTATTCCACCAGGCTGTTAGGAACTGACTGCAATGGGCTTCTAATACGATGCTGTTTTGTTGGTTTTTATACTGTCTTTTAATTTTTTTTAAACTTTAATTTTTTTCCTTGAGCAATTTTTTTCTAAAAATTAACATATAGTTTTATATTTGTTTCTGTGTGCCTTCAAGTTGCTTCCAACTTATGGTGACCATAAGATGACCCTATTATGATATTTCCTTGGCAAGATTTATTCAGAGAAGATTTGTCATTGCCTTCTTCTGAGGTCCAGAGAGTGTGACTTAACCAAGGTCACCCAGTGGGTTCCCATGGCTCAGCTGGGAATTGAACCCTGATCTTTGAACTCTGATTTCATGGCAAGGGCAGCCTATTTCTGTTACCACTGTGAACTGGCCTGGCCTTTGATAACCTTAGATATCATTTTGATATCATAATTCGGCCCTGCTCTGCCACCAGCCAAGTGTTTGTGAGGCCACCGAACAAGCGCGAAACCGGGCATGGCTATTATCTGCTGAGTCATATTTGTTTACACCAAGACAAGCCAGAAACTGCCGGATCTGCTTTAGGGGACCTCCCAAAACAAACACCTTCATTATAGATGTGTATTAAAACAAAGAGACTTTTTCCCCGAGAGTGCACCCTGGTGAGCTAAGTGCTTAAACTGCCAAGCCAGCCGCATCTACATACTGGCGATACTATTGTCAATTCGGACCATAACTCAATCATGTAAATTCTGTCCTTTTGGAGACATTGTCTCCAGCCCAAAACTCATTGTTTTCGCCCAGGACCAGACTAGCCTACGGTCATGCCTTTCCCTAATAAAAACCCCCAGTTCCGAGAGGTCTTCGGGACGCTGGATCTCTTGCTGGACTTTCATCCCACCTTACTGCTGCTTCTTCTTCGAGCTCCCCTCAGCAGACACACCAGGTTTCCTTCTCTCCAATTGGCTTCTTCAGGACTATGAGAAAGGTGGCGTATCACCCATTTCCCCCAAACTCTCTTTTCTATTTCTTAGTAGTAGTGAGGTTGTGTTTTCTTAATAATTGTTTAATAAATATTGTTGTTAGTTTGAACTGTTTGTCTACTCACTGACCCGACGCTGTATACATTGGGTAAAAGATCCCGGCTAAGTTACCCTGCCTCTCGTTAGCCAAGGGAGTGCTCCAGCTAATTTCCCCATTTTGTTTGTGTTTGTTTGGTTATTTGGGCGCCTCTCCCGGGACCCCCAAGTCACAGGGTAACATTTCCTTCCTCTCTCTCTAGGCCTATGCATGTAGAGTCACCAAAGTTATACAGAAGCATCCAGAAGGCAGAGCCCAAAGGTGGGGTACAACCCAACAACTAGAATTTAAAGATAGACAGTCCCTGTACCCAGAGGTTCCATACATCTTTTTCTCCATGAATATATCTAAAAGAGCAATCCTAAAGTAGGATAGGAAGCACAGTGATGGATTGCAGGACTGGTGGAGGCACATGTTTCTAAACCACACCAAAAGTCTACACAGACAGGAAAGACTTTCCACTGCAGACAATTACCATGTGCAGGTGGAGGATGATGGAAAGGATGCAGAACAAGTGGGTTTGTGTTTGCTGTTTCTCTCCTTGCTTGTAAAACCTAGATACATTGAGAGTGACTACATAGTGCTCATTCAAAGCAGTTGTTTTTGAATGCTCAAAATATTTATCTTCAGCTTTTAGAATAAATACTGCAGATGCCACTGGTTTTTCCCTATACTCATGGGTGACCTCTTACCCATCGATTCAGTGAAAAGAGAGAGCAAGCAGAGCTTGGAAAAGTTGTCTATGTGAACTGGTGGATTCTGCAAGTTGTGAGCCAAAAAGTAGTTTTCCCAACTCTTAGGTGCATGCAGATGAGAGAGAGCGAGCGAGTGAGCATAGATCACTGAATAAGGTTTTGTTTTATCATGAATTGACTATCTTCATAGTAAGTTGTCTATAATATTTCCAGAATAATAATAATGTATGATACATATGTAAAATATATAATAATATATAATAAATATGGTTTAATTGGCAAAATATGACTTAATTGGCAAAAAAACTCCAGCATCAATGGGCTTGCAGTTAGTCTCTAATGACTCGACCTCTCAGAGACAATAGCTTCTGGAAGACTCCCACAGGATGGCTGATTGTCTTCACTCCTCTTCTTCTGACCAAGCAACCTTCCCTTTTGTTCCCCCACCTGTCTGACAAGTACAGAGGAATCAGGAGTACTATTAGCCCTTTGTCACCTAACACTAAGGCCATTAGCTTATTCTGTAGCCCATTGTCAATTCTCCAGACTCCAGACTGCCAAAGAGCCATTAACACCCTCACCCTCCAGGCAAAAATAGAGTATTTAAATTCCAGTTTTTGTCCAGTCAACTCACAGTACACTGATTGCCAATCGCTGCTTTGCTGCTCTTATTTCTGATTGTGTAGTGTCCTTAGACTTGTGTCTAAGCTATACTGCTGCTGCTTTGCTGCTCTTTTGAATTGGTAAATATCAGCCACTTCACCCTGAAATCTTGCTATCCGAAACTTTTCTCTCTTGTCCTTCTTTTAGCTTTGTGTAATTCCGTGACTGCTTGGATCTTGTGTGCGTGATTGCAATTCCCTCAGTTAAACACATTAAGCTTATTTTTGGATCTCCAGCTGGTTCTTCCCTGCACTAGTACTGGTAAATATAGATGTGAAAGATTTCATTAGGTTAGCTTCCTCTTGCAGGCTTCCTCTTTAAGCTAATGTTCCCCACTGTTTCACAGAGGTACTGGCATCATGGGTGGACCCTTTGAGCCATCCATGTTTAGGGATAACATACATGTTAATAGATTTACATTCCAGTCTTCTAATTATTGGGTGTGTAGCTTTTGACAACCAGAACTGGAATTGGAAGAGTGAGGAGAGACACAAATAACTCTTCAACCACCAGAGGCATCTTGTGTTTTGGGGATGTCTGATGCAAGTTATGGGCTCTCTAGCCAGAGCTTGGAAAAGTTGGTTGGAGATTATTATAACTTTCAGAATCACTAAGGGGAAGTTCTGGTCCCCAGAAGTAACCTTTCCAAGCTTTGATCTCTGGATCTGAGTAGGTTCCTCTTACGCTAGATGTGTGACTCCTCAAGGTGTCAGGAAACAATCTTTGTGAGTGCAGAAGGGTCAGAGCTCAGAACATGCAGATGGTCCTGGGTTCAAACATCCTGATGTCTCCATTAAGTGAACCAGATAGCAAAAAGATGAAAAAGATGTTTAGTAGGAGAACCAGCCTCAGCCAGGAGATACTGTACTGATATAGAGGTTCTCAGCTGATATGAAACCAAGGAACTCAAAACTGGTTTTTTGGTGGGGGAGGTAGTGTCTCAACATGGGCAGGCAGATTGTTTTTAATTTTGCCTCCTTGCAGGTACTCTCAGATATGTGAATTACTTTTCTCATCTATTATCATTCCTGCATCCTTAAATATAGAGGTTCTTAAAAGTGCAGTGCAAACTTAGAAGTGGAGTTTAGTCCACAGTGCTTGCGTGTTGAACTATGACCCTGGAGACCAGGGTTTGATTCTCCGCTCAGCCATGGACACCCACTGGGTGCCTTGGGCATGTCACACACTCTCAGCCCCAGAAACCTCGCAATAGGGTTGCCTTAGGGTTGCCATAAGCCAGAAATAACCTGAAGGTACACAACAACAACAAAAAGAAGGGTGCCTTACTGAAGACCCAGTGTGGTATGAATTTCAGCATTGGATTATGACTCCGGAGACCAATGGAGATCAAATCCCTGCTCAATAATGGAAACCTGCTGAGTGACCTTGAGCAAGTCACACTTAGATTCAGAGTGCAACCCCCCCCCCGAACAAACCTTGCCAAGAAACCCCCACAAAAGGTTTGCTTTTGGGTCACCATATGTTGAAAGTGACTTCAAAGCACACAAGAAGAACAAGTGTGCCTAAAATAGATTGCAGACAGATGATGATGATGATGATGATGATGATTCCTGGGAGGGCTCAATAACAATCACTGCCTTAATATATCTTAGTGTTCCATCATTTTCTACCTCCACTATGTGGAAGCCTTGGTGGCCCAATTTAGCCAGGGCCAGGGTCATTTGAGGGCGGGAGGAGGAGGCAGATCTCAGCCCCACTTGCCCAGTCTGGGGGTGGGGCTCGAGTCCTCCCCCTATTCTGGCCTCCATATTCGTTGGGGTGAGTTCTGATGCTGGGCACAACAGCAAGACCAAAGCAATGGAATTCATGTAAAGTTTCACAGATGAAAATCAGGACACGTGTCGCCACCTTACACTAGAGTGTGATTCAGATGGATAAGTTATTAATCAGGAAGAACACACAAGTTACCAGAGGCCCTAGCAGTCTGCTTTTCCTTGAACCTCCTGAGATCTCCCCCCGCCTTGATGGAGCGCAGCCTACTTTTGCACTTTTGCTGCTGAGGTAAGCTGAGGACAAAGGGCGAAAGGGGGAGGAGAAGAGAGAAACTGGCACATTTTGAAAGCAACTGAAAAGGTGGGATGATAAAGGATCAGTCCGGCGGTCCCTGGCAGATCGGGACAGCTGGCGGGCAAGCCTCCGTGGAACGGGGCCACCAAGTCCCGGGAGGAGCGGCTGCGGGGCCGCAGCACGTGACTCCGCCGCCCGGGCCGCCCGGCCAGGCCCCGTTGCTCCCCCTCTCTCTGCACGCCCGCACCGGGGCGGGGTGGCGCCCTGAATCACCGGCATGTGCCGGACGGCCGGGTTCCAGCGGGGTATTTAAATGCCGGAGGGCACCCAGCCCGGAGCAGCGCCGGCGCTCGCCCTACCAGCCCCAGCACCTCCGCCGCCCGGGGGAACGGAGCCTGCCCGCCCGCCCGCCCGTCCTGCTTTCTTTGGCTGCCTCGCCTCGCCTCGCTCGAAGAGCAGCGCCCAACGCCCGCTGCCCTCGCCGTCCGGCCTTGTTCGGGTCGCGGTTCGTCTCCGCTGCCGCGCCGCGCCGCGCGCTCTCCGGTGAAGGCCCCCGGCCCCCGCCATGAAAGCCGTTCCTGCGCCCGGGATCCGCTTCCTTCGCTCTTTCTCGAGGGACAGCTGGTGAGCAAGCGCGATCGGACTGGCGCCGGGCCGGGGGCCGGGTGTGGCCGGGGTCGGGCCAGGCCAGCCGGCCAGCTCCTTCGGGCGTCCTCGGGGCCCGCGGCGGACAATTCGCCGCGGCCGGTCGGTGCTGTGCCCGCAGAGTGCGAGGCGCCTCCGGGGGGCTTCCGTCCGCCCTCAGTTGCCCTGGCGTTCCCTCAGTGGCGCGTGGCGGGGAGGAGGAGGAGGAGGAGGAGGAGAAGGGGCTTGGAAGCGGGGGTGGGTTAAAGGGAGCGCCTTCGGCGGGACCGACCAGGAGGATGGAGCCGGCGGGAACGGGCAGTCGCGTGAGGCCGGGCTCTGCCCGGGAAGAAACTTGAGCGTTTTACCTGGCCGTTCTGTTTTCCCACTACATCCCAGTTGTGATTTCCCTCTCCTTTATTCCGTGTGCCATCTCCAAAACAAAGAGCGCGCTGACATGGAGAACAAAGCTGATCTGTGTGGGGAGATGCCGCAGATAGGTTGCCGGCTGCACGAAGCTCAGTGGCCTGGCACATGATGTGCAGGCGCCGCAAGGCTTCAGGTTCGGTATCGGGCACTCCCGGGTTCGAGCTGGAAAAGGCACACGCGTGCTCCGGTCTCCCTGCCCTTCCCTCGCGCACCTGCATCCGCCAGAGAGGCGCCGCCAGCCGGTGTCGTGGGCCCGGGATTCCCAAGCCGCGGTTCCCTACGTGTCTTTGAAGCAGAGTTTCCAGAAATCTTCAGCACTGGCCACGCTGGATGGGTCTCTTGGTAGCAGTAACTGGGAACCCAGGTTTCGGAATCACTGCTGTACCTCGTGCTAAACTAAAAAGGCCTGATTACTTCACAGTAGCAGCCGTCCTTCTGAGTCCCTGTGAAAAATACATTTTGGAGGGGCTGCCACCTAATTTATTCTGGTCACTGCTGATAAATCCCAGTTTTTCAACTCAAATTCAATTTAAAAACATGCCTTGCTTTGAGATAAATATACGTATGGTGTGGGCTGGTATATCCAGTTGAATTGCTTTACTTGCTTATTCTATACGGAAAGAACAGCTAGTTCAGAAAGCCTGTTTTGAGCTGGTACCATATGACATTTTCTTAAATCAGTATGTTGTTGTTACTGTGTGCCTTCAAATCATTTTCTGATTTATGATGACCCTATCATGAGGTTATGGGGGGCTGAGAGTATGTGATACTCACAAGGTCACCCAGTAGGTTTACATGGATGAATGGGGAACTGAGCCCTGGTATCCAGGGCCCTACACTCAAGCCACTGCACCATGCTGGCTTCATATAAGTTCTCCCAAAATCAAGAGACCTTTACGCCAAATTACTCTGCTAGAAATTGTTCAGATCTCTGACTTATCTTACCTGATAGAGTGATGCGATAGTCTCAAAAGTTTGCTTACATTTTTGTGTTTTTTGTTTGGCCTAATAATAGTATTACACTAGTGTGCACCTTGGAAACTAAAAATTATGTATGCACTTTGGAAGCTAAAAATTAATCTGCATTTACCAGATCCTACCAGAAATTATGTGTTTTTTTCAGATCACTGCCTGAGCTCTGCATCCTGCTCTGCTTCCCACACCCTCTGCTCAGGGCACATAACACAGTAGATTCAAAGCCTCAAAAGGTTTCTATGGTTAGCTTGAGCTAATTACAGCCACTCAGCCCAGCCTACTTCACAATAAATACTGTAAGAATAAAAATGTCTGTAGGAGAGACAAGAAGGTGGGGGAGGGGGGAATTGTGCATAACATATTTAGTTCTAGGGAATAAAAGGAATTAAATTAAAATATAAGTAGATATAGTTGGAAAAAATCTCATTATCTTACAGTAGGATAGGAATCAGGCCACCCTCCATAGATTGTTGGATTGCAGGTCCTAGCATTCCATGTCCTTGGCTGTGTTGGTAAAGGCTTTTGGAAATTGCAGTCCAGCAAGATCTAGAAGGCTGCATGTTTCCTACCTCTATTTTACAGGTACCACTGTCTTTAATTGCTCTTTAATTGGTCTCACTTAGACTACAGTGATATATACTTTTGTTGTTGTTGTTGTTGTTGTTGTGTGCCTTCAAGTCATTTCCAACTTATGGCAACCCTAAGGTGACCCTGTTAAAGATTTTCTTGGCAAGCTTTATTCAGAGGGGTTGCCTTTGCATTTGTCTTTCTCTGTGGCTGAGAGAGTATAACTTGCACAAGGTCACCCAGGGGGTTTCCATGGCTGAACTTTTGAATCCTGGTCTCTGGAGTCATAGTTCAGTATTCAAAACCGCTATACCACACTGGCTCCTAAAGGAGCTTTGAAGTAGACATTTATAGGATTTCGGTAGTAATGCTAATATGACAATCAAAGGAAACTCACATCATCCACCCTTGGTGCTATTAATGAGGAAGGCCACAGAATAAGGACAAAGAAATTTGTTCAAATGCAGGAAAATTATACCTTCAATTTGCATCCTAATTTTACTGAAACATGTACACAAGTTAGTTTATCAAATTCAGGGGAATATTATAGGAAATGCAGCCTTCCCCAAACACAATCTGGAAAGGAATTCTTTAAACCACATGGAAGCAAATTGGAGGTGTGGTTATTGCAGGTGAAATGGTGGCTGAATACAGGCTGAAGGGTCTCAGCTGTTGAAGAAAGGAGGGGAGAAGTGTGGCTTCTTTTCTGAGGAATTAGGAGACATTGTGATCCCTTTCTTCTTGTGAAGGAAGATAGAATCTTCCTCTCCTGATGTAACACAGCAAAAGAGAGCATGAGCTGGATTACCCTTTTCAAAAATGGGGATAAATTCACTCATTTCTTTATCACCCCTTCCAAATCTCTAGAGCTTATTAAGACACAAGCTTTGGTGCAGGAATGGGACTCCCCCTTCCTCACATGGATTTAGGTATATAATCATGTTCTTCCCCAAACTCCATGATCCTGCTGCACTTGTCCATTCAGCTCTCCTCCTTCCTCTCATTGGCTTGGTACCTCATCTTGAACTGCCAAAGAGAACTAACAAAGAGGCCCTTTCTTGCCAAATGCCAGTTTAGCACTTGAGTTAGATGACAAGCGTGGGGGGCTTGGCGTCTTTTCACTTGCAGTTATATTCCTAGTGACTTTTAAGATTTCTGCATTTCTGCAGTACAATGATGGGGGGAGGATAGTCATTTTGTTGCTGCTGTTCATCAGGTGGAGTGTCAGAAACCCTTGCCAATACAGTCCATGTCACTCAGCAATCTGTCAGTAGATCCAAATCTAGCATTTGTCCATCCTTAGTGTAGAGTTAAGATAGCCTGATTCAGAACAAGACAGGTTCTTATGTTCCCCACGGTTTTATCCACCATATTTTTCTGTTTTTTTTAGAAGCTGCTACATTTTCCTATATTTTCTAAAATTCTGGAATATAATCACCTCTCCCCAAATTTTCCAGGAGAGGGTCCCATTTGGGTAGGAATCAAAGACATTTTCCTCAAGTGCCTGTTTAAATCATCTGGCGGTGTTCTCCTGGGTCTGTAATTCAGAAAGATCTACAGGAGCTAGAATTCATTTGAAAAATTCTTCTCATTTTATTCCGTGCCACAATAATCCCAGACTAAGGTTGCAGTGGTGCATACAGTCACCTAGGTGTAAGTCCTCTTGAATCCAGTTGGGTTTGCTTCTGAATAGACATGCACGTGATTGAGCTGCTAAGGATGCCTTAATGGTGCTTCTTAGTATCATACTGGTGAGATAGTAGTGAGTTTTTTCCCTGCAAAATCCATGTGGGACTGGCATTCTGATGAAACTTTAAAGAAAAATAATCTCTGGAGTAATTCAGATATGGAGGAAAATAGTTACACTGACATCATAAGAAATGGTCCTGGCAATCGCGCAAAGCTCCCAAGGCCATTTCACAACACGACTGGCGTGCGAAAAGGGCCTTAGAAGTTAGGCAATCTCCAACATTTCAAAGTTTCCTTGAGCAACTGTGCTTTGCAGTGTGTGGGCATGGAGCATGAGTCGTGGAAAGTAATCTGAATTTTTCATGTCTTTACTCCTTCCAGGAATAATATACAGTAAATGTAAAGTAGGGTTCTATGTAGCTTATTGTTTCGTTTAATGAGTTCTTAAACATGTTGTCCTCACCTTCCTTGTATACAAGAGGAGTGGGGATTGTGTGGCCTTCCAGATGTTGGTGGACTACAGCTTCCAGCGTTCTTCATCTTTGGCTACGGTGGCTGGGACTGCTGGAGATTCTCATGAGCCTCATTTCTAGTCTATAACAATAGTTGGGAATTGTCTACACCAAGAAAAATCAAAGTATAGATAAATTAAATCAAGAATGGAATACCTTACAAAGTGTATGGAAAGAGAGATGAGGGGAAATGTTTCTTTTAGATTTGTAAACTACAAATTAGAGTCATAAATCTACTTTTGTGTTACTTTGTTATTATTTCATCTTCTATTACTTTTTTCTTTTTTTCCTCCTATTTACATCTGTACTCATCTTTCTCTGTCTGAATGTTAGATAAATTAGATCTTCAAATTGATGTGATTATGGCTATTTAAGATAAGATATAGCGTTTGTAAAGATTATGATTTTGTTTGGGTAAAAGAATTATTGTTTCTCTGGGTTATATTGGTTATAGACAAGCATAATTATTTTTAAGCACAGTTAAGTATTGAACAATACTATAACTTTTGACTTGCATTATTGATTGATATTACATTGTTGACTTATATTGCTGTATAAACATAAACTTACTGTCCTTTATGGTTATATTGGTAATGACGGTTGAATTTAATTTTTTCTTTTAAAAAAAAAACACTCATTCTAACCTGGCGCATCTGTGCTGCACTGACCAAGCCATCTTGGAAATTGTGAAATTGGTTCTCCAGAAAGTAACTTTCCTAGGCTTTACAAGTAACCAAACAGATACTTGTGGGGCAAAAATCCAGCAAAATCCAAAGGCCCTATAAGCCCCTATAAGTCTCTGTAAGCCCTACATGTGAAGATTGTGTTGCACAGGTTATGTCCTTTCATCTCCATGCAGGGCTTTCTGAGATTCAGTTTCCTTCCTGCAATCTAATGACAGGGGTGAAAAAATTACTCCATCAATTGTGTGACAACCTTTGAGTGACTGATATATAACTCAGTGTTGGAGAAAGCTGCTTCCATAACAGCAGATGTCTTCTCCCTGCATCACAGACTCTGAACTGCTGAAGAGAATTAGTAGATTTATGACATTTCAGAGTTGGAAAGGGAGGAAGATTGTTATTTTTATGTGGATATGAGCTCAGGATGTTTAAATGTTTGCAGACGTCAAAACCAGAGTAGTGACATCTGTGTTATCTTTAAGCAACATTGTCTTTGACCCCCTAGTTAAACATCCAGAGGCCTGTCACACTGCCTTAATCCTGAACAATTTATTAATAACCCCTGAAACGTGTGGAGAGACAGTCCAAGGAAGGCTGAGAGATTTCTCTGTCTCTGTCTCTGTCTCTCTCTCTCTCTTATTGCATAAATCTGTGCTATATAAACATAGCAGTCTATCCTGCAGTTTATCAGACAAACAAAGTGCTATAGCAAAGTCATTATAATTGGGCAGAAATGGGGTGAGATGACAAGGATGTCCAAGAGTGTTTCTTAAAGTTAGACTTACCTTATTTTTCATTTTCTACTTTTTCAGTTAAGTATGTCGTTATTGCTGCTCATTTTGCTTCTGCTGCTGCTTTCTGTTTAGCTCAGAACTTGGAAATGATCCTTTTTCGGATTATAACTTCCAGGTTCCTCCAGCCAGGAGAGCTGCAGTCCAAAAAATGCTTCCAAGTTTTGCTTTATCTGTATATAAGTAAGCACTGGAAAATCTGAAGCTGTTCTCAGGTCCTTTCCGCATCCTCCCTCTTCTCGGCGCTGGGGTGTGGTGCTCGCGTGAACAGCCTCTTGTGAGAGGCTCTCACATCCAGGTTTCTTCAGCTCTGCACGAGCTTCCTGCTCATGCAAGAGCCCCACCTCTTCCTTTCGCAGTGCAGACTGGGACCTTCCCAGGCTGCACTGAGACAGGAAGCATGACCAGCCCAGCTCGTGAGGCTCTGCACAACAGGTAAGTGTGTGCGGGGCCTGGGAGCAATGCACGATCATGCAACGTTTTTGGCTTAAAGCCGAAAATGCAAAGGTGCACAATCGTTGCCTGCCGGCCCCTGGAGCCTTGCACGATTGTGAGGGCATCATGCAGATCGCTCCTCGCAATTGTGCGAGGCTCCAGGCCCTCTTTCGCATTACAGATGCTGTGCAAAAAGGGCCTCAGTTTCCAGTGTGGAGGAATGGGGACATAGCCTGGTGTTATAAGAATACAGAGTTTACATAGAGAGGCTTCCATCCCTTGTTGCTGGCCTCTCCAGTTGAAAAAATCAGGTAGCAGGGAATGGGAATGCCTTCTGCCTAAATCACTGGAGAGTTGCTACCAGTTTGAATAGAAACAATTAAGAGGAGCTAATTGGTCCCCTCCCCTTTTGGGGGGCAGTCTGCTGTGGGAAGAAAGTTTAGAATGGGGATACAGCAACTTCTACCTTTCTGCAAAACAACTTCAGAGCTTGGAAGAGTTCTAACCAACATGGGGAATTCCAAAAAGAGAACTTTTCCAGGCCATGGTCAGTTTTTGTGCTATGGGCAACACTTCCTCCATGCTTCTTTCATTTCTAGTTGGGCAAATAAAAGCACAGTTCAGAAACATCCCTAGGTTTTTTGACTATGGCTCTGGGCCAGTGCAGGATGGGTTTTTTTCACTTCTTGCGGTTCCTACCACCGCCTTTATTTCTGCTGATGTTAACACTGCCAAGCAGAGCCAACAGGCTACCAACTTTTTTTTACCATCAGCAACATACCCTTCAACTGTCCCAATTTGGCAGGGTCAGTCCCAGTTAATCCTCTGTCAGCTCCCTCTCTCTCTCTCTCTCTTTTTTTTCAACTGCTTTTACAGTGTTCCAGTTTCTTTCTTTTCCTACTACCTCCACACACCCCAGCCCCATACCCTTTGCCCTTAGTTCAATTCAGTGGCTGCAAATTGAGATCAAAGTGCAAAAGTAGTTTGCACTCTATTAATTCAGTGGACAGGCTCAGGCAAAAGCAACTGCTGCAACCTCTCCTAACTTGTATGTTCTTTCTCCTTAATAACTTTTACCATCTTGAAAATGCTTTGATACTGTTTGGCCACTCATGTCACTGTTTTCATCTGTGAAATGTTGGCGGGTATGCAGCAACAGTTTAACATAATGCCTCCTTTGTAATAAAATACTGAAATTGTAATTTTATCATCAGCCATTTGCAAGTATTTTATTTTTTAATAATTAAAAATTAGCAATGAAAACCTAACACATCTAACACATTTTACATGGTTGTAATATAGCTGAAAAAAAGATAGGCCAGAAACATTAGGTCAAACCTGGTTTAAAGGAAAGATTTAGGAGTTACATAAAAGAAGGCTCCAGACCTGAAATTACCGAAAGTGCCCAAGCTGACAAATATCTGCATGATCCTATTCAGGGACACTTCACAAAAAGAAAGTGGACAATACACCAGTCATTAATCATTTTAAGGAAGTACAAAAGTCACATATGCATGCATGCTTCATACTTGTCTACAACTGAAATGCCATATATGAAAAACAATACAGGAAACCAAAACAAACTGTCCACACATGCCAAACAAATTACTGTCTACAGACCATTAAAAATAATCAACGAGTAAGATGTTAAGTGTTTGTCTTCTAAAGTTTTCACCTGCTGGCTTAAGAAAGATTCATTTCGATACACATGTTTGTACAATCCGTGCAGGTTGAATTTTAAGTAGTTTTAGTGATATATATGCTTTCCTTGTTTTATATAATGTATAAGTAATATGCTTCAAATTACTTCCAGTAAGGCAGCAGCTCTGTACGCTTTGATGGCTCAGCCTGACGCTGTTTTATGATATAACGTCACGAAATGCTATAATTATTTAGAAATTATGCATTTAAGGGGGGAAATGATATAGGTATGAATTAGAAATAATAAAGTAGAAATAAAGTAGAAGCTGGGGGCTTAGGTCAGAGGAACGGAGAAAGATTTAAGAAGGGTAAAAAGGTCACGAGAGCCAATGTATCACGTAGCTAGGATGTTGATCACGTAGCCAGGGTGTTGTTTATTGACTGGCTGCGGTAATTGCAGATTGTAGATAAGCACTTTCCGGGGTCTGAGTGCGGGGGTAATTAGCTAGTAACAGCATGTGGTATTTGTGACCCCGGAGGGGCGGACCGAGACATGCCTGCGCTCTTTGCCTGTGATCTTTGTGTATGCTGTGAACTTTGTCTATAAAAGAGCTGTGAAACTTGAATTCAGGTCTTTTGGTCTTTTGGAGACATCCAGCCAAAAGCCCGCGTGTAATAAATTACTCTTTTTCTTGCTCTGTGGTCTCTGTGTTCTCTGGGCTCCTGCAACATTAGGATGATACAAAATTTCCTGTTCCACGCACATGTATTCCAACTTGGTCTACCAGACCAACCTTGATATCTCCCATTTTTATGCATGAAACCATACATATTCATGATACTCTGCTACCTGTTTGCATGTAGCTGGTTGTTTTAATGTACAGCAAGTTTATAGTATAAGGACGTTTTATAGTGGTTAAGCATATGATTTCTCTGTATTGTAAGTAACACAAGTGTGCAGTAAATAAGAAACAGTACTTTTCTTCTAGACACCAGATTCCTGAGGGATCACTGAATCATAGAATCATAGAGTTGGAAGAGACCAGAGGGGCCATCCAGTCCAATCCCCTGCTATGCACGAACCCACATCAAAGAATTCCCAGCAGATGGCTATCCAGCCTCTCCATAAAAACCTCCAGAGAAGGAGACTCCACCACACTATGAGGCAGCATATTCTACTGTCAGACAACTCTGACCATCAGGAAGTTCTTCCTGAGGTTCAGGTGGAATCTCCTTTCCTGCAGCTTGAATCCATTGCTCCCTGTCCTACCGCCTTTCTGCACCTTACCTTTTCACAGAGCTGGGTGGCAGCGGTCGCGCAAGCACCTTTTTGCGTGAGGCGCTCACTTCGTTTCTCCTTCCTTACCGCAGCTGGGTTGCCGGTCGCGCAACCACCGCGCGAACGCCTCGCCTCTTCCTACCACAGCGCAAACTGGGAAGTGTAGGCTGGCGCTGAGGCAGGAAGCGTAACCAGGCTGGCTCCCGAGGCTCCGCAGGGCGGGTAAGTGTGTGCGGGCCCCGAGAGCATTGCGCGACTGCACAGCATTTTCGGCTTGAAGCCGAAAATGAAAAAGTGCGTGCGCAGCCCTCTTTAGGCTCTTGAGCATCGCGTAAATGGGAGTGCATCGTACGGACTGCTCCTCCCATTTATGCGACGCTCAAGGGGCCCTTTCGCCTTCGAAACTGCGTGCGAAAAGGTCTCTAGTCTCTGGAGAAGCGGAAAACAAGCCCACTCCCTCCATGACATGACATCTAAGCCATTCCTCATAGGGCATGGCTTCCAGACCCTTCACCATTTTGGTCACCCTCCTCTGGACACGTTCCAGCTTGTCCATATCCTTCTTGAATTGGGGTGCCCCGAACTGAACACAGTATCCCAAATGAGGTATAACCAATGCAGAATAGAGTGGTACCATTAGCTCCCTTGATCTAGACACCATACTCCTATTGATGCAACCAAGAATCATGTTGGCTGCTTGCATCACACTGCTGACTCGTGTTCAGCTTGTGATCTACCAAGACTCCTAGATTGCTTTCACACATAGTACTATCCAGCCATGTGTCTCCCATCCTATATTTGTGCATTCCATTTTTTCTACCTAAGTGCAGGATCTTACATTTTTCTCTGTTGAATTCATTTTGTTAGCCTTGGCCCAGCTCTTCAATCTGTCAAGGTCATTTTGAAATTTGATCCTGTCCTCTGGGGTGTTAGCAACCCCTCCCAATTTGGTGTCATCTGCAGATTTGATTAGCATGCCCTCTCCTCCTTCATCAAAGTCATTGAGTAAGATGTTGAATAGCATTGGGCCCAGGACAGAACCCTGTGGCACCCTACTAGTCACTTCTCTCCAGGATGAAAAGCAGCCATTGGTGAGCACCCTTTGGGTTCGGTTGGTCAACCAATTAGAAATCCATGTAACAGTAGCCTTGCCCAGCCCGCACTTTATAAGCTTCTTTGCAAGAATGTCGTGGGGAACTTTGTCAAAGGCCTTACTGAAATCAAGATATGCTACGTCTACATCATTCCCTTCATCGATCAAGCTTGTAATGCTATCGTAAAAAGAGATAAGATTAGTCTGCCATGACTTATTTCTGAGAAATCGATGTTGACTTTTAGTGATTATGTAATTGCTTTCTAAGTAATTACAAACTGACTGTTTAATGATCTGCTCTAGGATCTTTCCTGGTATTGATGTCAGGCTGACTGGGTGATAATTGTTTGGGTCCTCTTTTTTTCCCTTCTTGAAGATGGGGACGACATTTGCCCTCCTCCAGTCTGCTGGGACTTCTCCTGTTCTCCAAGAGTTCTGAAAGATTATTGCGAGTGGTTCAGAAATAACTTCTTCCAATTCTTTTAGTATCCTTGGCTGTAATTCATCTGGCCCTGGAGACTTGAATTCATCTAGTTTAGCCAGTTATTCCTGTACTACTTCCCTTATTATTCTATGCTTCATTCTCCCTCTTCCTTACCTGCTCCCCACACCTTAGGTTGAGTACTTCTATCCTTTTGAGAGAAAACTGAGGCAAAGAAGATGTTGAGTAGTTCTGCCTTCTCTCTTCCCCTACTAGTAATTTGCTTTCACTGGATGCTTTCACTGGAGATGAACATGTAATTTCTAAATGGCCATGCTATTTCCAAACTCTTCTGTTTACTGAAAGAGAGCCCATTTCTTTAAAAACACAGGGAAATGTTATTTATAGCAAAGTTTTTATACAAGTGTAATAAATCCACTTACAAGCTCTTGGAAAACTGGCCAGCTGAATGAAAGCGGAGGGTTAATCAGAGATAGGCATTACAATAAGGTATCAGATAGGGGTATAATATTTTCAAATAAATCTTTTCTTTCAAAACTGTTCAGAAAGATATCCTGGGGATAAGTTTTCTTCTCAGGACGTGCTTCCATCCATTGTGGTCAGAGTGATGGACTAGCTGAAGCCCACTGGCTGACTTTTGATCTACCTGCTCTTTTAGCCTGTGAGGTATCACAGATTTGCTATGAGAGTAAAATGAGAAGAAGAGCCATGATATTATTGGAAGAAAGGAAAGTTTCCTGTAATTAATAAACAGAGCTTGCAAAAGTTTTTTTTTTTTGCTTTGCAACTCCTAGATAGGTCGCCTTTCTCCCAGAATTGGGACCCAAGGTGGCTTCCAACAATAAATACACATTAAAGCACTTTTAAAACCTTAAACCCATTAAATATATTAAAAACAGTTAAAACAGTTAAAAACATTAAAAGAATAGAAAATCATAAAAACACTTAAAATGATGTTCCAATTACAATAGTTAATAAATAAAGCTACCTGACTGACGTAAAAGCCTATTTGAAAAGAAAAGTTTTTGTTTGCTGGCAAAAGGAGAGCATGGAGGGGGCATATCTAGCCTCCTATGGTAAAGTGTTCCACAGGGTGGGAGCAGCCGCTGAGAAGGCTCTCTCCCGTGTTCTTACCAGGTGAGCCTGGAGTGATGGTGGGACAGAGCGAAAGCCTTCCCCAGCAGAACTTAAGGTTCTAGCTGGCTTATACAGATAGATATGGTCTTTCAGATAGCCTGGACCTAAGCCATTTAGTGCTTTATAGGTTATTGAACCCGCTGAAACCATATTTTCAAAAAGTAACTTTTCTCAAAATCTTCTGATAAATGTACATTTACATCCAGCAGAGTGAAACAATGCAGTTTTTCATAGGCTCTACCACTTCGGTAGACCTGCCAGCATTTCACAGATGAACACCAGGACCTATGAGGTCAAGCAACTTCAGCATACAATCAAGATGGTGAAAATTATTAATGAGGAAGAAAGGAAAGACTATAGTAGTTTGCTTTTGCCAGAGTCCACTGCAGCCCCTCCTGCCTTTTCTCAGCCAGGTTAATTGAGTACAGGCTGCTGTTGCATGTTGAACCCAGTCTGCAGCAACTGAAGTAAGCCAGGAGAAATGGGGGGAGCGGGAGGAGGAGAAAGAGATTGGAACATTCTAAAACCAGGTGAAAAAGTGAGACAGCAGAAAATTAATTGGAACTGTTCCTGTCAAATCAGGACAGTTGAACCATATATTTCTGGTTGAAATTTGGCAGTTCAAAGTACAAAAGGTCACCAGCCATCTCCAATTTTTAACCTATTCTTTCCTAAAAAAGACTTCCTGTGATGGGGTAGATGATATTATCTTAGGAAAAATTCTCTGCTTGTATTTATATTAAACTCCTATGAGACATTTTTCTGATACAATGATTTTTAAATTCAGCATGTGCCTTAGCTTTATCATATCAAAGATAACCATTTCCTGAGACATCAGCAGAGAATCAGCCAAAATGGGTTGTTCTGAATATTCAGGGCAGCCCAGTGAACTGCCCAGTTTTTGAAATGCATCTGAGTTAAATCATTTTATTTAATAATTGTTGCAGTGGATTATTTATTGTATTTTATTGCCATGCTTTTATTTTAATTTTTAATTTTGTTTCATTTGTAATTTTTTTCTTTTATATACCACTTTGAGATATCACTGGATTGAGGCTGTCATCCTGTTAGGTATTTTCATCAGTGTAAACTGACTTAGGAGCACATAAAGGTGAATTGTGACAATGTGCAATATCAGTATTCTCAGGAGGGAAGCAGTGACATCTTTGAGACCATTGTGCAAATGGGTCATCATATTGCTGTAGATGCCATTATGCAATGGGACACTGCACAAGATACCCTGATATACTTTGTCAGAATTCACTTAAATGCTTGCATATGATGTCAGGAACTCAGCTCCATCATTGTCACATAACAAGTCATAACCTCTGATGTAGGAGCTTAGCCACAGGAAGTCATATAGGAATTGAGATTTTGGTAGTAATCATGCCAGTCACTTCCCAGTCTGACAATTTGGTGTTTGCTGTAACCGAATCTTTAATACTATCATTATATGTTTTATTATGTTAATTTATATCCCACCTCCCCCCGCCAATTTGGACTCAAAGTAACTTACAACAGTTAAGTTTGACTACTGATGCTGGGACTGGCAATCCAAAAACTAATTTTTCCATGCTGTATTCCTGACTTTCTATGAAGACTCTATTTTGCAGATTTGGGTGTAGCTCCCCCAAATATGGCCTTGACAAACTGGAATGCTCTGGTTGGGCTAGGTCTTGTGATTTGCTGAGATCCCTGTTTCCTTTGAGGATGGAATGAGTAAGCGTTTGGTGGCAGACAGCAGAGCAGAGCTGTTCATGTATGATTGAATTTCCACCACAGTTCTCATGTGACTTGGAAAACATACTTATTTGTGTTTTGGTTCACTCAGTTTGCTGAATGGAAAGATGTGGTCATAAGAAAAGGGAAGAAAGACAACTAGCAGGCTGGTTGATGGCATCTTCTGTTGAAGAAGGACTGTAGCTGTAAATAATATGCTTTAAATGCAGAAGGTCTCAAGTTTGATTGTTAGCATCTCCAGCGAGGGCTGAGAAAGAATTCTGCTTGAAACCTTGGGCAGCTATGGTTGCAAGTCAGTGTTGACAATACAAAGCTAGATCAGAGCTTGGGAAAGTTAGACTTTGGACTACAACCTCCAGAATCCCTCAGCTAGCATGGGAGAGATATCCAAGTCTGAGGGATTCTAGGAACTGTAGCCCAAAAAGTAACTTATCAAGGTCTGAACTAGGTGGAACAATGAGCTGATTTGGTACAAGCAGATTTCTTTCTTTCTTCTATGTTCAGCTCAAAATGTTCATCTCTCAAAGCCTTCTCCTCTCACCTCTCCTCTTTGTTTATTTACTTAACTCATGCAATCCTGTTTGTGTTTGTCTGTGTCTATGTGTGTACATGTGTGCACACATCTGTAACTTGCCTGTGGGTTTTGTAGGGTTTTCCTAGGCGAAGAATACTCAGAGGTGGTTTTGCCATTTCCTTCCTTCAATCTGTAACCTACAGCACCTGATGTTCTTTGGCAGTCTTTCAGCAAATTGACCCTGCTTAGCTCCCAAGATCAGATAGGATCTAGTGCCTTGTTGGAAGTAAATACTGTTGAATGGCATTTTCTCCTAGGTGAGCATGCATAGGATTGTAATCTCACCTTCTGCCTTCTCTGAGCACTGACATCAGATACCGTATTTCTACCATTGTGAGAACTCTAGACTAGATTAACATACCATATCTCTTCATTGGGAGAGTCCAGATCATCAGGAATGGTAGGCAATTCCTTTGAAAAAGTACCATACTCACTCATGTATGGGTCTCCTGCCAGACACACAGCTGAAGGGGAGTACTGGATGTGTTACAGCAGAGGCATGGGTCTAAAAGACCAACAATCCTCTACCATTTTAGGGAAAGGAACCCCTCCAGTCCATGAACTATCAATGGTCAGAAATAAGCCAAAACATTGAGTGGATTGCTAGGGAGTTGGTAATGATTAGAAAGAATCTCTGGCTCTCAATGGTTTAAAGAATAGGAACAACCAAAAACACTTCTGCATCTCAACAACTCCCAGATATGCTGAAACTCATGCTTTATAGTAGCTGAAACTCCTGCTCTGTAGTAACATAGAGATAGATTTGCATTCAAATATGGAAGTGTTGGACTCATGGAATGTGTTAGGTAGGAATGTGTTAGATAGGAAGTTGTCATGTCCTGGATAACCCACACTCCACAAAACTCACTCTGAGGTGTACAGCAGTTTATTTTTATAGATAAGCATGAGCAACACAGCACACTTCCACAGAAGTTTCTGAAACTGGAGGGTACATACAGCATACATTTTGTATAGATTATCAATACAAGTTTGGGCACACAAAGTATTCCTTCATCAAAGACATAAATTCCTTTATGTGTCTGTCCCCTCCCAGGCTGCTACTTGCCACAACCCCATATGCCCTTGACCAAGGTGACACCCCCCCTTCATATTTCTCTGTTCCTGTCTCCACATCACCTTGTCCTCCTAACTTCCTAGCATGGCCAGCCTTACTTTCATTTTTCCCGCTCTTTCTTGACATGAAATGCAATGTAACAGTAAATGGCCTTTTGATTACATGAAACAACAATTAGCAGTACTTAAACCTGAATACAAAGTAGCCCCTTTTGCAGTGGTTAAATAGAAAGTAGCAGTTAGCAAAAAAATAAATAAAAAAAAATACACATTCAACAGGTTGGTATTTCTGTGACAGGGAGCTTAGCAAACTGACAGAAGTTGATCTCCCCTCCCCAAGCCACCCTTTTGATTCTGACTTTGCTTCTGTATTGTATGGGGGCTCATTCACACTACAGAATTGTAGTGTTGCTGTTATTCATTTCTGTCCTACTCTTTTCCCAGTTCAGGACTCAAAACAGTTTACAACACATACAAAAAACACATAGTTAAAAATTCACAAGAAACAAAAATTGAAACAAAATTAAACAATCAAAAAATTAAAATCAGGTTAAAACATATGTCATTAAACATTCATATATAGCAGCACAACAACAACAACTAGCAAGACCTCATTTGGAATACTGTGTCCAGTTCTGGACACCTCAATTCAATTCGACAAGCTGGAGCGTGTCCAGAGTGTCCAGAGGAGCCATGCCCTATGAGGAGCA
Source organism: Iguana delicatissima (assembly GCA_948472985.1). Lineage (NCBI taxonomy): Eukaryota > Metazoa > Chordata > Lepidosauria > Squamata > Iguanidae > Iguana > Iguana delicatissima. The sequence continues at coordinate 45,282 of CAOKZL010003324.1, read as the reverse complement.
GCTTAGGGTGCTGGGTATGTTTAGTCTGCAGAAAAGAAGTTTAAGAGGGGATAGCCATGTTTAAATATTTGAAAGGCTGTCGTGTCGAGGAGGGAGTGGGCTTGTTTTCTGTTTCTCCAGAGACTAGGACAAGGAGCAATGGATTTAAGCTGCAGGAAAGGAGATTCCACCTGAACCTCAGGAAGAACTTCCGGATGGTCAGAGCTGTCTGGCAGTGGAATGTGCTGCCTCGGAGTGTGGTGGAGTCTCCTTCGCTAGAGGTTTTTAAGGAGAGGCTGGATGGCCATCTGTTGGGCTTGCTTTGATATTTGTTCCTGCATGGTAGGGGGTTGGACTCGATGCCCCCTGTGGTCTCTTCCAACTCTGTGATTCTATGATTCAGTGCAGTGTTTGGGTGAGACAGGCCTTAAAGAGTCAGTCACCAAATGCTAATCTAAACAGAAAAGTCTTTATTTGTCCGCAAAAAGAAAGCAGGGAGGATGCCAGAGGGAGTTCTAGAGCCTGGGAGCAGCCACTGAGAAGCTCATCCCCCGAGAAGCCCATCCCCCTGTGTTCCCGCCACTTTGACTGCCATGGTTCCATCCTATGGAATCCTGGGATTGGTGGTTTAGAAATAGGCCTTTAGAATTCTCTCCCAGAGCATTCCAGTGCCCCACCAGACCTCCAGTCCCAGGATTCTGTAAGGTGGAACCCTGGCAGTTAAAGTAGAATGATACCACTATAAGTGTCTAGCGTGAATGTTCTAGTTGAAAATAGTTAACTGGTATTCTAGTTAAAAATAGAGTCCCATAAATTTGACACCTACTTATGAATGTTTCCATATGGCATACATAAATCTAATCTTCTCATGAACTGGGTTAGTCTTCCAAGTTACTGTTAGGTAGGCAGTAGAAGGCAGGCCTACCTTAATTATTTTAATTATGATATATTTGTATTTCAGTGGGTTTTATGATTTTAGTGTATTTTAATCATAATGTGTTTTTAATTGGTATGCTGGTTTTCAATGTATTTTTAACCTCTGTTGTACTCCACCTCTAGCTTTGAGGAGAGGAGGGTAACAAGCAAAATTTTATTATTATTTTATAGCTGTATTTTCCACTCCCCAGCAATCTGCATTGCTTTTCTCTTGTATGGTCTTTCCTAGGTATCGGGGGCTGATTCTTGTGTTGACATTCCTGTGCTATGCCACATTCCATCTCTCACGGAAACCAATTAGTATTGTAAAGGTAAGCAGCACAAATCCTTGAAAGTCAAGGGTTTCATTCTTAAATCAAAGGAAGCCCAAGCTTGCAATCTTGTAGGCTGGGGGTATGGAACCTGCAGATCTCTAGATATCATCAGATTACAGTTACATCAGCCCCAGCCAGCATGAATGAATGAATGAATGGAACTATAGTCCAGCAACATCTGGAAAGTCACAAATCCCTCTCTTTTACTATGCTGTAATACTATTGAATACAAGGAAATTTACATCCAAGTAAATATTCAGTGGTACATTCTGAATGTGCAAGTGAATTGAATGTATAGTCTTCTCCTTTGATTACTGATTGATTGGGATAGTTATATCCTGCCCTATATCTAATCTAGGGATCTCGGGGTGAGATACAGACATTGGCCCTTTTCGCACGGGCTTTCTCTTGCGCAAGAGCCCCATGAGCCTCGCGGGAGTGGGAGCGTTGCTTTGCACAACGCACTCCCACTCGCACGGTGCTCACAAGGCTCAAGCGGCGTGAGCGCGTATTTTTTTATTTTCGGCTTGAAGCCGAAAATAAACCGTGCTTGCGCAGTGCTCACGGCAGCGTTCTGCACTTACCTGAAGTGCAGTGCTCCGTCGCAGACGAGCCGGTCACGCTTCCTCCCCCAGCGCCACCTACAGCTCCCAGAGTGCGTTGTGGAAGCTGGGGGCATGGCTGAAGAGTGCCGGTCGCACAAGAAGAAGCCAGCTGTGGTAAGGAGGAGCGGGGGGAGCGGCGGCGTTTCGGGAGAGGGTTCTCGCGCGAGCCGCCCCCCCCCGTCGCTCAATCACTGGCGCTGCAAAAAGGGCCATTAAAACAATTATGAAAGCATTTTAAACAATCCCTCAGGAGAAAACCCTTACTTTCCCTTTCTTCCCTCTTCTTCCATAATGTCTCCCTACATTAGATCACATGTTCTCCAGGGCAGGAATCTGCTTTCTTGTCCACTTCAAAGGTGCCATGCATACAGATAGCATTGCTTAACTGTAATTATATAATTAATATATGCCTGATTCTTTTGCCTGTCCTTTTCTCTTTCTCCTTGTTCCAGAGTGAACTACATTATAATTGTTCCTCACAAGGAGCCAATCCAAACAATAGTTCCAACAGCACAACATGGTGTGACTGGAAGCCTTTTGGTAAGACTTGATTTGTTTTCTAGTCTCTGTTTCACTGAAAGAATCAGAGGTTGTAAAGGTTACTTTTTTTCCCCCTACTACAACTCCTCGAATTCTCTAGCCTACCTCCTAGGAGATTGTACTGGCTGGGAAATTTTGAAACTTGTAGTCCAAAAAGTAAAATTTCCAAGTTTTGGAAAGAATAGTCACCCTCTTGGTCCTCAAGCTGGTGGAAAACAGGGAGACTTCCATGGTACAAAATTACGGTGCTATGATTCTGCTTTAACTGCCATGACTTCATCCTATGGAATCTTATAGTTTAGGGAGACAGTAGAGCTCTCTGGCTGAGAATTCTAAATGTCTCTTCTCTAAATTGCAAATCCCAGGATTTACATCAGATAGAACCACAATAAAGTAGAATCATAATGCTGAAATTGGCCAATAGTATGAAAAGGGTTTCTAAAAAGCCAAAGAATATCAAACCGTGAAATGAGGATTATGTGTAGTTCAAGGGTAGAACACTTATCTCTTTTGAGAAAAGTCTTGGGTTAAATCCCCAGCAGAATATCATCTTGATATATCATCTTGATGATATTCTGCCAGGCTGTGTAAATCTGGTTGGAGAACCCACAGCCTGCCAGTTGGTGCTGAAGTCCCATTCATTCCCATCAGTGTTTATTGATCTAGAAAAGAGTGAGTCATGCTCAATATGAGTAGTTCATCAACACCTGGAAGGCTAAAAGTTCCCGCCCAGTGGAGATCATGCTGGCCTAGATGGACAACTATTGGTCTGGCAGTGTAAGGCAGCTTCCCACATTTTTATATAGATGAAGGGCAGGAGCTCAGTGACTTGGCATGCAGAAGGCTTCTCAGTTTGAATGCTCACATCCATCTCTGGGTGGATCAGGGGAAATTATAATTGAAATCATATAGAGCCTCTGCCAATCAAAGTAGACAGTGGACAAGCAGTCTGATTTGACAGAAATCAGTTTCCTGTGCTCTTATGTTGCTGGGCATGAAAAGGCTATTGGCCATTTTGTGTCATTTCCACTTGCTTTTGGTGCTGTTATGTCTCCCATTTGTAAAAATGAAAATTGATCTGCTTGTTTTCTAGCACCTCTAGAATTGAGTCCAGTGAGATGCTGAAGAGTTATATAGTTAATAACTCACACTGAATACCCAGTGCACTAAAAGTTAATTCCAATGTGATTAGTAACCTTAGTTATTCTCCTTTTGTTGGTGATGTTCTTATGAGCCTCACTAGCAGATTGCTCGATTCCCAGTGCAGTTAGACAAGTTAGTAAACTTGCGGCCTTCCAGATGTTGTTGCATTGCAGTGAGGAACAATGGGAATTGGAGTCAGATAACCTTTGGAGTACCACACATTGCTAACCTCTACCTTCAGCTTTTGAAGATGTTAATTCAAGGTGCGTGTATATACATACACAGAGAGAGAGAGAGAGAGAGATCTTTACAGCAGCCTTCTTTGACAGGGTGTCTTCTAGCTGTTGTAAGTAATTCCAAGCCCCATCCCAGCAATGATACTCAAAAACTGCTGAGCGGTTCAGCAGAACCAACAGAGACACATTCTCAACTGTCCAGTTCCCTTTGTAGGTCATCCACCAAAGTGACCAAAGTTTTCTCAGTTCCATAGCCAGGTCTGAAACCAGACTGAAATGCACCTAGATGAAATTTTATTTGTGGGGCACAGAATTCTCATTGCGGACACAATGCTCTCAGCTGCAATCTGGTCATTCATGTAGGACCCTATTAACATACAGTGGAGCTTTACAGTGTTTTTATCTCCTTCACTCTTACAGTAACTCTGTGAGATAGACTCTTTTTATTGTCATTTTATAGAAAAAAAATCCTGAAACAGGACCTGTGTATGTATGTGTGTGTTTAAAAAGAGCTTGGAAAATAGGCCATTTCTATGCTACGGTGTTAGAGTGCTGTCATTCCACTTTCAACAACCTATGGAATCCTGGGGTTTGCAGTTTGGGGGAGGCATTTGGAATTCTTAGCCAGAGAGCAATTTGGCCTCAGTAAACTACAAACCCCAGAATTTCACTGGATGTTGAAAGTGGAATAATAACGCTATAACAGTGTAGTGTGGAAATGGCCTTGGTTGTACTGTAACACTTCAAAATTCAGACGAAGAAGTGATGCATTAGAAACTCCTTCCCAAACTGTTCATGTTGGAAAAAAGTTTCCTAAAGATATTTTTTAATTTGTTAATTTTTTAAAAAAAATAAGAAGCCATGGAAATTGGTTAAATGCAATACTATGCTTCAGAGATGGCTATGCTTGCAGTTGATCAGAAGGCACTTTTTTTCTTTTTCTTGTTTTCAAATACCAGCTCCTTCAATCCTGAAGCCTTTTTGAATTTGGATATTTCTGCTACTTAGTCATACTTTGTTGAATCAGAACCTTAACCAGTACTGTCCCTTCTTTCAGACCAGGACAACTATAAGGAGCTGTTTGGAGCACTGGATAATGCTTTCCTGGTTGCCTATGCTATAGGAATGTATATCAGGTATGTATTCAAAATGCAGGAAGAAGGAGAATATAAATGAGTCTCCTGTTGACTCTCTCTTCAGAAAGTCAGTTCCTCCAGGAGGAGAAGAGGGACACTGTGCCTAGTCAGAGCTGTTCTGCCATGTTCCTATCCCTAGACTGATGGTTGTTCACAAATTGAACAGTGCCCAGTGCATCAGGAAAGTGTTTTGCTTGTGCAATCTCCCCATAAAACTTTGCTCTCTGCTCAAGAGTTAGATTACATCTGGGGATTATGCAGAGATAAGATGTACAATCAGCAGAACTGCATAATATTTCCGCAGAGAAGTATTCAGAATTAGCCTTTCATGCAACATTAGTTTTCTGCCTGGAGGGATAAAAAGAACATAAGGGTGCATTCAAACACCCTATACTGAAATGATATAGTGAAAAAATGATTTAAGCATACCATGCTGGTGGTTGTCTGGTTCGGTTCACTGTGACTTCCCCACTTGTACACTGAAATGGCATGGCATGTGTACCACAGAATTTTGCTGACTGCCTAGCTTGATTCTCAATATGGCCAAGTTCATAGGAATTAGGCAGTGGCATCACTAGCAGGGCGCTGGGAGTGTGGATCACATTGTATGATACCATCAGTGGAGGTGACACCAGAATGACTTCCTATAAAATCTTTGTGTGGTGTTTCAGCAGAAATTTATTGTTTTTTAAAAAATATCCCTGGCATCATGTCCAACCAGGCAAGCCTTCCTTGTTGTTCCTCTCCTGCATACACATTTTGAGTGGCCCTCGTAGTTGCTCGCAGATTGAGTAAATTGCTGGAATATATAGTTTCCAGAGTCTCCTCTTGGTGCTTTCTAATTTAGCTTGGTTTCAGAACAAGTTGCGTGAGGTGTCCTTTCAGGAACACCCTCATGATATGAGGAGCAAAATGCAGAAGTGGAACATAGGTCTCGCAACTTGGTCCTGTCATTTTCACTCTCTAGATTTAGGGTATTAATTATAATATGTCCTCAATGTTTATTAGTACAAAAAAATATTACTAAGGATTGTGTACGGTCTGGCATGGGAGGAGGTCCATGGGGGTGACACCATGAGTTACTGCACTGGGTGACACCAACCCCTAGTGATGCCACTGAGATTAGGGAAAAGGTTTCAGCTGTTGTCATCATTCATTAGCCTGACAGAATGAGCTGACGCTATACTGACATAGCAGAATAAATGCAACCATTTCAGATGGCAGATAGATATCCCATTTGTATAGATAACCCCTGTTAACTCAAATGCAGCGTAACTCTCCAAAGACAGTGGTCCATACAGTCCAATATCGTGGTTTACACAGACCCCCCTGGGTATCTGTTACTCTTGTTCCCAGTGCCTGCTGGCTGAAGCAGTTGTCTTGCTCTGAATGAGGCATGCCTGCCTCTGGCTTTTAGAAAATGGGCTTTTAGAACACAGGGCTTTCAGTGGACTTTAATCACTTTTTGGAAGGCAGTTCTTAGGATCTTAATTTCACTGGTTCCTCTGTCAAAGCAATTTTGATTCATTCTTGGTTTACCTTCCGGAATAACGTTTATGTTCACTGTTCACAGTCAGCCTCTGATATGATTTGTCACAAAAGATATCAGCAATTTGACAGCTTAAGTTGCTTGTTTGTTTGTTTTTTTTAAAAAAAAACAACTCAAGGGGTGTTCTGAGGACAAATCCATAACATTTGATTATTGTAGCGCAATGTATCAGGGGCTAGCCGCACCCAAGAAACAGTCAGCCTACTTCCCAACAAGGCAGAAAATAAAGATACTAGATTCCCATAACTTATATTCATAACAGCTGGTGGATAAGAAACCGGTTAATGTAGGGCTAGTGTTGTCAATGGGACACTTGTCCAGATGATGGATTCTGTTTTCTGAGCCCCATGATCAGGCTTCTTATCACCTAAGTAGTGATTAAACGATTCTATTGAGTTATTTCCAGGGCTGTGTCTAGGCCATGATTCTGCAGGAAGACAAAAGAACATGAACTGCAGCTCAGCAGCAGACTATTGGCTGTGCAGGCTGAGTGTCCTAAGCTCAGTTCCTGACACCTCCAGGTTCAAGGGTCCTACTTAGTGGAGCAGGGGTTGGAGTCATATGGCCAGCTTTTCTTTAGAGGAAACTAAGAGAGATTCAGGCCCTTTTCGCACGTGGGTGGGGGGCGAAACGGGGCAGCGCACGCAGGGGCGGAGCTTACCTGCTTGCTTTTTCTCTGTCCCTGCTCCATCCCTGCAGAGAACATGGTTCCGCCGCTTCACACACCGCTGAATTTCGGCGGTGCTTGGCGGTGTTCTGCAGCATTCGGCGGTGCCCAAAATGGTGGCCAGCGGCTTCCGGCGGCACTCTGCCAATCAGGGCAGCGTGCCAGCCGGAAGCCCACCCCTGGGCAGATCTGCAGAGACGCGCTACTGCGTCTCTGCAGATTTTCACCGGGAGCTGCCACAGATTAGTGCGGGCAAGTTTGATAAAAACCACCGGGGAAGGTGGTTTTTAAAAAACTCGCAGCGCCACCCGTGTGGCTGGGCTAGAGCGGTTGGAGGTGTGGCGCCTCACCGTTTCCAACTGTGCTAGCTCATCCCACGATGTGAACGACCTCTGTCTCCGGTTGTCACACCGCGGGGTTTTATCCCCATGTGAAAATGGCCTCAGTTTTCTAGGGAGCACAGTTCTCTAAAACAGTGGTTCTCAACCTGTGGGTCCCCAGATGTTTGTGGACTTCAGCTCCCAGAAGCCCCAGCCACTATGGTCAATGCTCAGGGCTTCTGGGAGCTGAAGTCCACAAACATCTGGGGACCCACAGGTTGAGAACCACTGCTCTAAAACAAGATGTACCTCCATGCAGACCCCCCATTTCTTAAAAGGGGGGTTTTTAAAAGCCACAAGAAACTTTCTAGTTGCTCCCAGTTTTATTTCAAGGAACAAGTGTGGCCTACAGCAGGTCTTGGGAATAGACATATCCCCCCAATGCCCAGAATTACTCACAGGTGAGACTCTGGAGAGCCACTGCCACTCAAAACCTACAGCATTGGGCAATAAGGGATGAACTGATGGTTTATCCTTGTGTAAAGCAGCTTCAAATGAAGCAGCAGTGGAGAATACATGGCATTCCAGATTATGTTAGGCTGCCACTCCTATCATCCTTCATTCTTTGAATGTTTGGTCTGCAAGTCCCATCAGTCCTAGCTGGGATGCTCAACCACATCTGAAAGGCAGCACTTTCCTCACCTTCAACCTAATTGCATGGGAACAGCTTTTACACAATTTGCTAATGAGGCTCACAAATGACATGGCAAACAAAGGAGGATTAGATAAGTCTGGTTGTTAATCACATTGGAATAAACTATTAGACCACAAAGTGTTCCATTTGGGTTATTAAATGCAACTCTTCTAGAACTGGGGTATAAGAAGTTGATAAACTTTGCCTCGTCACCTACAGTTTGTAGGAAAGGGCATCTGGATACAGCCCACAGCTCAAATGTTCCTGGAAAATAAGTTGACCAGTAGTTATATTGGCCAGAGATTTGGGAACTGCTGTTCAGCAACCTCTGGGGGAGCCACATGTTGTCTATTATTGAAATCAATAGTATGAAAAAGTTCTTGTTTATAATTCTCTGTTGAGAAGAGCCATAATCCCATCTTGCCACCTTTAATTCTGTGCTGGGAGAAAGGTAGAATATTAAAAACCCCAAGATCTACCTTATCTAATATATAAAAGTCAAAGTTTGTGATTTTGTCTGTGTCAGGCAGGTGAAGACCTCATATGATTGGCTACCTAAGAAGATTCTGTAGAATCCTGGTGTTTGCAGTTTAGGGAGGGGCCTTTAGAATTCTCAGCCAGAAAGCTCTTGGGCCTGGCTGGTTGCTATGAAGTTGAGGCCTAGCAACAAGAAGGAGCAGGACAGTGTATTCCCTCAGAAACCAAACCTCTGTGTGTTAACAACTCTGAATACAGATTAGATTGGGGAATATGGGAAAAGTTACAGGCACTGGACAAGACAGTTTGAGGAATTAGAGATCTCCATTTTTTCTGACAAGTATTACCTATGAGAAAATAAAATCCCGAGCAACACTGGGTATGTACACTAGTAAATTTGGAGGTTGTCTTGGAGATTTCCTTCATTAGCCCTCTGTATGAGTCAGCTATAGCATCCTTCACAGGTAGCTATCCAACTCCTGTTCAAATACCTCCAGAGAAGCAGAAGCTACCACTTCCTATGGTGATCTGTTACATTACCAATGGCCTCATTCATCTTTCATTTCAAAGAGGAACATGGCACAATCTTATGCATGAGTACTTAACAGTAAGCCCCACTGTGTTCAATGGTGTACCTGGTATGTGTGCATAGCTCCACAAGGCTAGTGAATATTAATAAATATGCTCCAGTTTTATTTTTAACCTTCACTTGCCATGAAAGCATTCTTTATATCCATGAACGCTTTGAAGATCTTCTTTAGTCTATTTAGGTTCATTGGGCTAAATCTATTCTTGGTCCCAATTTCAGCTGACCCATTCCATTAAATACAAAATGTTAGCTACCACTTATGTAAGCCCTGTTGGTTTTAATTGGTCTTCTTTAATTGTGACTAATATTGGATTTATCTCTTATCCAACTTAGACTCAAAATGGACAAAAAGGTTTTTTTTCCAGCAAAAAATAATGTTTAAACAAAACGTATTACAACACATTCACAAGCAGGTTGAACACATCAGGAACTGAACCTGGGATCTTTTGCATGCCAAACATTTCCTACCCTGAGCTATGGCCTCTATTTCTGCTCTGTGATGCCATAATTCTTAAGTGGATCTTTTGGGAAAAAAGGTCTTGTGTTTAATAAGCTCTCTGTTCCTTTCTTCTGCAGTGGGATTTTTGGTGAGCGCCTCCCATTGCGCTACTATCTCTCCGGAGGCATGTTGCTGAGTGGGCTGTTTACTTGCTTATTTGGTTTGGGCTACTACTGGAATATCCATCAGCTCTGGTACTTTGTACTTGTGCAGGTATGGAGATTCATCATGTCTGCTAATGAAACGTTTTCCACAGCTTTATACCATGAGGCCTCTTGTGAGACCTAGCATTGTGCCTGTTGAAGTTCCCACAGTGGTCCAGTGCAATGCATTGTGGGAAAATAAAATCGTAAACACTAAAAGCACTACTGTCACCAGAGAAGAAAGGAGATCACCACAGGGGACTTGACAAAGGACACCTCAAATCAAGTGTCTGACTACCCTTGCTTTTTTGATGCTTCATGCAGTCAATATAACTTGATATCTCATGCCTCATGATAATTACATGGGAAGGCCAGATGTCCCCTTTTATAAAATTGTCCCAAAATGGCTAGAGAAGTGAGTGGGTCTTGTCTCCAATCTGTGCCATTTTCAGGGAGACAAATGAGTTTCTTACTGGCACTGTCCACCACCCAGAGTGGAATGGTTCACAGTACAAGGGGCCCTTCAGTTCAGGGCTCCACATGAGAGAGGAGAGAAATTAGCCACTTATCTCTGCTGTCTGGAGTTTACGTCCTTCCTTCCATAGGTGCTAACATTCAACATGTTAGAAGATACATATCATTTGGATAGAGACCTTACTTTGGTTACTAAGGTGAAAGGGTCTTAAAATAATAGAACAATTTAAATTTGGTAGCTTTAGAACTAAATTTTAAACCCATTGCTAATCAGGTTTTTTTTTTTTTTTAAATTGAGTTTGAAGGATTGCTTGTTTGATTTCTTGTAAGGTGGATTCTTTATACACCAGGAGTGGCTGGAAGATAGATCTGGACCTACTTATAGGTGATTTAAAATAGATTGGCAAAAATCATTAACTCCCAAGTTCTTTGGCAATAGCAGCAACAAAATGACTTCCCCTTCGTTCTCCAAGCTTTGCAACTGGGGTATCCAGGAATAGTGAATATAAGTACTATAACATCTATTCACTTTGGTATTCACAACAAATCCCTGGCCTCAGAATGTTTTAATGCTTGGTAACTGTTTTTTAACATTTAGGATCCAGTTGGTAGGTCCAGGAGTTCTTTATCTTTTCCTTTTCTTTTCTTACATGCCTCTGTAAATCAGTCTTCACCACTCTGGCAACCTCTAGTTTTATTGTACTACAACTTCCATCACCCCTGGCTGGGGGTCAAGTAGTCAAGCGCATCTGAAGAGTACCAGGTTGAGGAAGGCTGATGTAAAAAAAGACATGAGTCCTGATGGAACCATATAAATAATAGGATCTCACTGTCCAGGTTTCCTCTTCTGAACTTCTCTTACCATTTGTTTGCCATATTAACCACTGTGTGGGTGTTCCCCTTCCCCATTTGTCTCTTTATGGGAAAAACTGTTTCAGAGGTTCAGCTCTGTAGATCTAACAGTCACATGTACCGCAGTCTGGGCACACAGAAGCCAGACATATTTAGCCATTGGAAAAAATTAGAAAAGGATGCAGCCTCCTTTTCCGTCCTTGTATGGTCTGTACAAATGTGACATTGCTGTCAAACGAGAGATTATTGGGTTCGATGATGCAGGTACTACTGGGTGAGACGTTGCCAGATTTTGTCTGAGCAGGCTGGTCTCATGTTTATGCCTGATTAAAAATCTGTGATTCAGTAAGATTCCACCCTAGTACTCAGACATTTCTGAAAAAGAGTTGGATATATGATTTTCTTTTCTTTTTTATCTTTTGGTGGAATTTGCATATAGTTAAGTCAATATTTTATAGTTTAGTCCAAGACAGTCACTCTATGACAAAGACATGTTTTGCATACAGAAAGTCCTAGGCTCAATCGCTTACTTTTTGAGCTGAAAGGATCAGATAGCAGATGACAAGAAGGACTCCTTCTGAGCTTCTGCGACTCAGAATCAACAATATTGGACTAATATGCTGGTTATGACTTACACAGCTCTGTATGACATAGGTCCGGGTTATCAAACAGACCATATTTCCATATATGAGCCTTCCTGGACCTTGAAATTCTCAGGAGAGCTCCTTTTCTCAGTCCCACTACTTTCACATGTACAGTTAGTGGGGACACAAGAAAGGGCCTTCTCAGTGGCTGCCCTTAAGCTTTGGAGTTCCTCCCTAGGGATGCTATTATGGCCTTCTCCTTGCTGCCTTCTGTAGGCAGGCAGACTTTTTTATTCAGATGGGCTTTTGGAAGTTGAAGGGTTTTCATGAAAGGAAAGGGCTTTTAAGAGGGTGCTGTGTTTTTTTAAACTACCGTTTTGACTGCTTTTAATCTTAAAGTATGTTTTAAATTGTGTTAACAATATTAATCACTTTAAATATTGACTTTTTATTGACAAACTGGAGCGTGTCCAAAGGAGGGTGACCAAAATGGTGAAGGGTTTGTAAGTCATGCCCTATGAGGAGCGGCTTAGGGAGCAGGCTATGTTTAGTCTGCAAAAAAGAAGGTTAAGAGGTTAAGGTTAAGAGAAGGTTAAGGACATGATAGCCATGTTTAAATATTTGAAGGGATGTCATGTTGAGGAAGCAGGCTTGTTTTCTGCTGCTCCAGAGACTAGGACAAGGAGCAACGGATTCAAGCTGCAGGAAAGGAGATTCCACCTGAACCTCAGGAAGAACTTCCTGATGGTCAGAGCTGTCTGGCAGTGGAATATGCTGTCTTTTTGTGTGCTGGAGTCTCCTTCTTTGGAGATTTTTAAGCAGAGGCTGGATAGGCATCTGTTGGGAGTGCTTTGATGTGTGTTCCTGCATGGCAGGGCTTGGACTGGATGGCCCCTGTGGTCTCTTCCAACTCTATGATTCTATGATTCTGTATTAACAACTTTTCCCAGTTTGGTGTCATGTGCAAACTTGATCAGCATGCCCTCTATTCCTTCACCCAAGTCATTGATGAAGATGTTGAATAGCACTGGGACCAGGACAGAACCCTGTGGCACCCCACTAGTCTCTTCTCTGCAGAAAGAAGAGAAACCATTGGCAAGCAGCCTTTGGGTTCGGTCAGTCAACCAGTTACAAATCCACCTAACAGTAGCACTGTCCAGTCTGCATTTTACTAGCTTCTTTACAAGAATGTCATGGGGAACTTTGACAAAGGCCTTACTGAAATCAAGATATGCTACATCCACAGCATTCCCTTCATCTATCAAGCTTGTAACTCTATCATAAAAAGAGATAAGATTAGTCTGCCGTGACCTGTTTTTGAGAAATCCATGTTGACTTTTGGTGATCCCAGCATTGCTTTCTAAGTAATTACAAACTGACTGTTTAATGATCTGCTCTAGGATCTTTCCAGTATTGATGTCAGGCTGACTGGGCAATAATTATTTGGGTCCCCTTTTTTACGCATTTTGAAGATGGGGACAACATTTGCCCTCCTCCAGTCTGCTGGGACTTCTCCTGTTCTCCAAGAGTTCTCAAAGATTATTGCGAGTGGTTCTTTTAATATCCTTGGATATTTTAATATTAATATTTATTTAATATTTAATATCCTTGGCCCTGGAGACTTGAATTCATCCAGTGTAGCCAGGTATTCCTGTACTACTTCTCTACCTATTCTGTGCTGTGTCCCCCCACACACTTCCACACCTGCTCCCCACCCTCTCAGCTTGAGTACTTCTTTCCTTTTGGGAGAAAACTGAGGCAAAGAAGCTGTTGAGTAATTCTGCCTTTTCTGTTCCCTCTGTTGGTACTTGGCCATCTTCTCCACACAGCTACCCTGTCATTCCCTTATTTTTCCCTTTGCTATGGACATATCTAAAAAAGCCCTTTCTGTTGTTTTTAATGTCTCTGGCAAGCCTGAGTTCATTCTGTGCTTTAGTTTTTCTGACCTCCTCCCTACATATCCTAACTATTTATTTGAATTCCCCTTTGGTGATTTCTCCATTCTTCCATTTCTTGTACTTGTTTCTTTTAACACTTAGCTCAGCTGAGAGTTCTTTTGTCAACCATTCCGGTTTCTTTAGACACCTCCCATTTTTCCTGCTTATTGGCACAGTTTTAAATTGTGCCTTCAGTATCTCACTTTTAAGAAACTCCCATCCATCATAAACTCCCTTCTCTTTCAGTATTCTTGACCATGGAATTTCAGCCAGTAATTCCCTAAACTTACATAAATCAGCTTTTTTAAAGTCTAAAATGTGTGTCTGGCTACATTGGGCTTCTCCTTCCCACTGAATGACAAATTCCAATACAGCATGGGCACTCCCACCTAAGGATCCCACTACTTCCACTAAGGATTCTACTACTTCCACTTCTACTTCCACCATAAGGTCATCACTATTGGCCAGAATCATATCTAAAATCCTCTTGCTGCCTCTTCGACCTTCTGCACCATGAAATTGTCAGCAAGGCAATGAGGAACTTGTTGGATCTTGCACTCTGGGCAGAGTTTGGCTGCCAACATATTCCAGGATAGTTGAAATCTCCCATGAAATTGTCAGCAAGGCAATGAGGAACTTGTTGGATCTTGCACTCTGGGCAGAGTTTGGCTGCCAACATATTCCAGGATAGTTGAAATCTCCCATTACTACTGCATCCCTTCTTTTTGAATGTGTGGTCATCATCCAAGTTATCAGGCTGACTTTGGAGGTCTGTAGTAGACCCCCACAATGACATCCCTATTGTTTCTTGCTCCCCAATTCTTACCCAGATGCTCTTGACCTGGCTTCCTGGATTTAAATAATGGATCTCTTCACAAGTGAAAACATCCTTAACATATAAAGGTACTCCTCCTCTCTTGCGTTGTCTATTTCTGCAAAATAGGTTATACCCCACCCCTCATTACCACCTTCCAATCATGAGACTCATCCCACTAGGTTTCAGTGATGCCTATTATGTCATATTTATTTATTAAGAATTCCAGTTAATTTTGTTTATTCCCTATGCTCTGTGCTTTAGTGTAGAGACGTCTAAGACCATGTGCTCTTCCTGCAAGCCCTTTACTAAAGTTGCTTTTCCTCTCACTGTTGGTCTCTAGTACCACTTGGCCTGCTCTGTCTATAACATTTGGGCTTTTCTCCCCAGCACTTGCTGAACTCCTGCCCCTAAATACTGCTGTCTCCCTCCCTGTCCGAATTCAGTTTAAAACCCTCCTGATGAAATTTGCAAGACTCTTAGCAAAAATGTTCCTGCCAATAGCTGTGAGGTGCACCCCATCCTCTGCCGGAAGACCATCTTTGTGAAAATGCAGACCATGGGTCCAAGAAGCCAAATCGTTCCCGGCGGTACCAGCTGTGGAGCCTTCTTGGGCCATGTCCTTCAACAAGGAGGAGAGATGAAATCACAAAGTCTTTCCGCTTCCTACCCATAACCTCATAATCCTTTGTGATTCGCTGAAAGCTGTGCCTTGCAGTGTCATTGGTTCCCACGTGAACTGAAAGGAGGAGGTTATGGTCAGTGGGCTTGACCAGTCTTGTTAGCCTGTCTGTTACAGCATTGATTTTGGCCCCAGGGAGACAGCACACCTAACGATTCATCCTGTCAGGATTGCAAATTGTTGCTTCTGTTCCTGTCAGCGAGGAGTCCCCAATCACCAGAACTCGTCTCCTCTGAGGCTTGTGCAGATTCTTCCAGGGTGGCCTGGACATTCTCTTCAGGCTGACATTGTTGCTCTTGCTGCTGTTCAATTTCCTCTTGCTGCTGTTTGATTTCCTCTTGCTGCTATTCGACTTCTTGCTGGTGTTCGATTTCCTCATCAATAAAGAAGAGCAGATCTTGCTGCTGTTCCATTTCCTCTTGGTGCTGTTCCATTACCTCTTGTTGCTGTTTCACTTCCTCGTTAATAAGGGTGAGGACTTGGAATCAATCCCATAACTCCGAACTCTCTGTTTGGTTCCTGCCCCTTTTACTCCTACGTGTAACATTCCTCCAAGTGTCTGTCTCCTGTGTTTTGGAATTGGCTTCCTTGTCAGTGATGTTTCCCATGTGTCCTGTGTTCAATAACGTCCTCTCTGCCCTATCCAGGAACTCCTCACCCTCCCTAATAATCCAAAGATTAGCAACATGGGCCTTCAGTTGCCGAACCTTCTCCTCCAAGAGGGCCACCAGTTTGCACTTTCTGCAGGTGTACCCAACCACGTCCTGGCAAGAAAAGAAACATGCCACTGCAGCAGCTTCCTCACTATCCATCTTCAATAGTCTGGACAGTCAAATTAGAAAAAGTAAAACGGGGATTCCCCCTCAAATTCCCCTGCTAAATACCATGTCAACACTCCGTTTGCCAAGCTGTGATTGTCAAACTTTCAGTGCTGAGTCTGCAGTTGTAGGGTTACAGCAACAAAGAGAGAGGCTCATTATCTTCAATGGCAAAGTCATCAGGATTGTGCTTTGGGCCTTTGTACAAACCACAGCTTGGAACAGTTACTTTTTTGGACTATAGTTCCTAAAATCCACTGACCATGCTGATTGGGGATTCTCTTGCTCCAGCAGAGGAATCAGTGGCTGGTAGCTTCCATTTGAGACAGTGAATCAGTTCTGGATTTTAGTCTGAACTTCAAATAAGCAATCCAAGGTGCCTACCACTGTCCCCAGAATAGATCCAGCATCTTGAATACCTCCTTTAAAATTCAGACCAAAACTCAGAGTGGATTTGCCACCTCTCTGACATGACTGTTTATGTCATCCTCTGTTTTTGAGTGTTTCACTTCCTCCATCATTTTCTGGGCCAACTGCTTTGTAGGGTGACAGGGAAGTAGACTGTGTGCCCTGGCCAGTGTTGTGAGCACCATCCTTCAAATAACAGGATGGGAAGGGCATCTTTTCTGTGTTTGTGGGTTGTAGGTCAAGAGTATCTCACCACAGCCACTTGTTGCATTGCATGAGACTAATTTTGTAACTAGTTAGGCAAGCTGCTCTATTGTATTTTCCTCCTACTCACTTCTGTCACTTGAAACTGCCACTTGAAACAAGTCAGGTTTATGTTTTCTTCCCACACATTTCATGGATCAAGCTTCCCAACTGGTTCGTGCAGTTGGTCAGGCAAATTTTGTTCATGGAGAAATCTGGAGCAGAGAGAAAGCAAATAGGTTTTGTGTCCTAGAAGCATCTCTGATTCAGGTTAGCCGCACTGACACAGTAGCTCAAAATTCCTGGCTCCGGTGGTGACTAACAGGCAAGAAGGAAGACTTTGCAGCTTATCTGAGATGTGTTCAGCCAGTTACAGGGGGATCCAAAGTTATTGTTGTTGTTGCTGCTGCTATGTTTTTTAATTCTTATTTTATTTATTCTTGTCCTGCAATTTTCACCACCCTAGGACTTTAGGTGGCTTACAAAAATTAAAAGAGATAACAGCTGAAAGTTCACTTAGTACAAAAGTTAAATTATAATTGAACTGCCAATAGAAATTAAAAAAACAAGAACAAATATAGAGAATGCAGCGTATTATGAAAGGCCCTTTCCCAGTCCTCAAAGGCCTGCTGAAACAGACAAAATCTTCACCTGCTTACAGAAGAATAGCAAAAAGGTTGCAAGTCTAGCCTCCCTTGGAAGAGAGTCTGGGGACAGCCACTGAGAAAGCCCTCTCCTCTTTTTCTAGCAGATGTATATGTGAGGGCGGTGGGCCAGAGAGAAGGGTCTCCCTTCTCTCTTCACCTAACATGGGAGGTATGGACCTGCAGGTAACTTGGGTTCTGAGCTGTGTAGGACCTGTTAGGTTCATCACCAGAATTGTGCCTGGAAATGGACCAGCACCTAGTGGAACTGTCACAATGAGTCATGGTGATCATAGTCGCTAGCTTAGGATCATAACTCAGAAAAGTTTCTTCTCTAGATTACTATAAACCCCAGCCAGTATAGCTACAATATTTGCCACGATGACTGTGGGATTCTGAGCTGTAATCTATGCAAGTAACTCTTCTGAGCTCTGCTGCAAAAGGGGATTTGTTGCATTATAGGAGGCCATAAGAAAAATGGAATGCAGTAGCTGGGATCCTGAACCAGAAGCACTCTATGCTGTAACATTTTGTTGCAAGTCTCAACTTGTGTTCTTATGGATATAAGAGGAGCAGACGTCTAGTATTTTCCAGGCCAGCTACTTAAGAACTACAGGGAAGTAGAGTCTGTATCTTAGTCATTGTTGTTGACTGGCTGACTGCTCAGTTACTGCCTCTCAGCCTAACCTGCCTTGCAAGGTTGTTAGGAAAGAAAGGATTGCATATCCATATCCCTAAAGCTCTTGAATGACCCTGCAAATATTCCCTGAAGTTTCATTAACTCTGTTTCTTTCTTTCTCTCACCCTCTCCTAGATCTTCAATGGCTTAGTGCAGACAACTGGTTGGCCATCTGTGGTGACATGTGTCGGCAACTGGTTTGGAAAGGGGAAGTGAGTCTGGTTTCCTAACATTTGCATTTTGCAGGATTTTGTTTTTCTTTCAAGTTATCAGTTGCTTAATCTCTGGAGGAAGTACTTGATTTATTCCCTCACTGGAACAGGAAATATAACTCACTGCTGGAAAATGGAGCAATGGTCTGATTAAGTACATGGTTATCTTCAGAGCATAGACTGAGGTCAGAGCATCACTGGTTAAATTCTGGATTACACTTTCTGGAATCCATTGTCCATGCTGGCTGAGGATTCTGGGATATGTAGTGTAGAGGGTAACGTTTCCAATCTCAGAACCAATGAGTTTAACACCAGCTATTGACCCCATAACAGAGCCACTAGAACCTCTAAATAGTCTTCTAACCTAGCAGAAAGGCTGACCTAGCAGTTTCTGTCTTCTTCTCTTTTCAGACGAGGCTTCATCATGGGCATCTGGAACTCACACACATCTGTTGGAAACATCTTGGGGTCCTTGATTGCTGGCGCTTGGGTCTCCAGTGCATGGGGCTTGTCCTTCATCGTGCCTGGGATTATCATAGCCACAATGGGCATCATCTGTTTCTTGTTCCTCATAGAATGTGAGCCTTAGGAGTTGTGCTGAGCCAAAATGGCTGACTGATCCTACTCTTCCAACATGCTGCAAAGCTGGGGCAAAACTGGGTGATTTGGGATTTGAACAGGGGCAAAATGTGGGACAAAATGAGCAAAATAGCAATCACAATCAGGTAAGATTTGACAGAGAGCCAGTGCAGTGTAGGGTTTGATCATGGGACTGTGACTCTGGAGATCAGATTCTGACTCCTCACTCAGCCATGGAAATTCAGTTAGCTACCTTGAGCAAGTCACACTCTCTCAGCCTCAGAGGAAGGCAAAGACAACCCCACCCCCACTGAATAAATCTTGCCAAGTAATAGGCTTGTCTTGGGGTCACCATAAGTCAGAAGGGCTCACAACAGCAACAAGATTTGACAGTGTAACCTTTTTTCCCTAATTAACCAGGCATAAGAATAGGAGTGGGGGATATCAGGCCCTTGGTTTCCCAGATGCCTTCCCCATAACAACACTCTTAGGTGGTTGCCAGTTTTGTACAGTCCCCCCCCCTTATTCTCAAAAGGTTGAAATGACTCTCATAAAGCCTAGTTACTGGCCATAGGAGCTATAAGCTAAATTATGCTGGTATTTTCGGTCCTGCCCCCATTGCCTGTGGCCCTATCCCTCACTGCAATGAGCCCCCCAAGCTTTCTTGAAACTGAATCATGGCTCTTGGGCTGAAAGAGGTTTCCACCAATGCACCAAAGTGAGTCCAGGAAGCTTTGCTGTCATTTAGATTTGGACTCAAGTAAGATGGCATTGTCATTAAGCCAGTTCAGAGCGAGAGCAATGCTTCTTGCCCTCATTCCAAGACCTTTAGAGTAAAATGGATTCCAAGACTGCTACCAGTTACCAAAAAATAGGAGGTGCCAGCAGATGGAAAAATATCTTCTATAGAAGAGATTTTGCTCCCCACTCATAAAGTGAAGCGAATGTGAAGAGATCTGTGACTTAAACCCAGTAAGCCAGGTTGAGAGCATCTGGGTAAGAATTAAAGGAGCGAGAAACAATAGGGATGTTCTGGTGGGGGTTTACTACAACCTCCAACCCATACTGAGGACTTTGATGACGCCTTCCTCAACCAACTGACTGCACATTCAAAAAGGAGAGACACAGTAATAATGGGAGATTTCAATTACCCAGATATATGTTGGCAGTCAAACTCTGCCAAGACAGCAAGGTCCAGCAAGTTTCTTGCTTGTCTTGCAGACAATTTCATGGTCCAGAAGGTGGAAGAGGCGACAAGGGGATCAAATATTCTAGATCTGATCCTGACCAACAGGGATGACCTTGTTAATAAGGTAGAAGTGGTTGGATCTTTAGAGGGGAGTGACCATGCCCTATTGGAATTTGGCATTCATTGGGAAGGAGAAGATAAGTGTAGCCAGACACTCATCTTAGATTTTAAAAAAGCGGACTTCTGTAAACTTAATGAGCTGCTGGCTGAAATTCCATGGCCAAGAATAGTGAAAGAGAAAGGAGTTCAGGAGGCATGGGAGTTCCTTAAAAGGGAGATACTGAAGGCACAGTCTAAAACTGTGCCGGTAAGGAAGAAAAATGGAAGCCATCTAAAGAAACCAGAATGGTTGACTAAAGAACTCTCAGCTGAGCTCAGTGTTAAGAGAAACATGTATAGGAAATGGAAGAAGGGGGAAACCACCAAAGAAGAATTTAAGCAAGTAGCCAGGAGATGTAGGGAGAAGGTCAGAAAGGCTGAAGCACAGAACAAACTTAGGCTGGCCAGAGACATTAAAGACAATAAAAAGGGCTTTTTTAAATATGTCCGCAGCAAAAGGAAAAAGAAGGAGATGATAGGGTCGCTATGCAAAGAAGATGGCGAATTACTAACAGGGGGAAGAAAAAAGGCAGAACTACTTAACACCTTCTTTGCCTCAGTTTTTTCTCAGAAGGATACAAGCACTCAACCTGGCGGTTGGGAAGTAGGTGAGGAAGCAGAGGAAATGCAACACATAATAGGTAGGGAGGTGGTACAGGAATACCTGGCCACACTGGATAAATTCAAGTCTCCAGGACCAGATGAATTCATCCTAGGATATTAAAAGAACTGGCAGAGGTCATTTCGGAACTGCTTGCTATAATCTTTGAGAAATCTTGGAGGACAGGAGAAGTTCCAGCAGACTGGAAGAGGGCAAATGTTGACCCCATCTTCAAGACGGGAAAAAAGGACCCAAATAATTATCGCCCAGTCAGCCTGACATCAGTACCCGGAAGGCTCCTGGAGCAGATCATTAAACAGTCAGTTTCTAATCACTTAGAAAGCAATGTGGTAATCACAAGAAGTCAACATGGATTTCTCAAAAATAAGTCATGCCGGACTAATCTTATCTCTTTTTATGATAGAGTTACTAGCTTGATAGATGAAGGAAACGCTGTGGATGTAGCATATCTCGATTTCAGTAAGGCCTTTGACAAAGTTCCCCGTGACATTCTTGCAAAGAAGCTAGTAAAATGTGGGCTGGACAGGGCTACTGTCAGGTGGATCTGTAACTGGTTGACTGACCGTTCCCAAAGAGTGCTCACCGATGGGTGCTTTTCATCCTGGAGAGAAGTGACTAGCGGGGTGCCACAGGGTTCCGTCCTGGGCCCAGTGCTGTTCAATATCTTCACCAATGACTTGGATGAAGGAATAGAAGGCATGCTCATCAAATTTGCAGATGACACCAAATTGGGAGGGATTGCTAACATGCCAGAGGACAGGATCAAAATTCAAAATGACCTGGACAGATTGGAGAGCTGGGCCAAAGCTAACAAAATAAAATTCAACAGAGATAAGTGTAAGGTCCTACACTTAGGTAGAAAAAATGGAATACAGAAATATGGGGGGGGACACGTGACTGGGTAGCTGTATGTGTGAAAGGGATCTAGGAGTCTTAATAGACCACAAGCTGAACATGAGTCAGCTACCAATAAAGCCAATGCAATTCTCGGTTGCATCAATAGGAGTATGATGTCTAGATCGAGGGAGGTACCGGTACCACTCTACTCTGCTTTGGTTAGACCTCATCAAGAAGGACATGGTCAAGCTGGGGCAAGTCCAGAGGTGGGTGACCAAAATGGTGAGGGGCCTGGAAGCCATGCCCTATGAGGATAGACTTAGAGAGCTGGGTATGTTTGGTCTGCACAAGAGAAGGTTAAGAGGGGACATGATAGCCATGTTTAAATATTTGAAGGGATGCCATTTAGAGGAGGGAGTGGGCTTGTTTTCTGCTGCTCCAGAGACCAGGACAAGGAGCAATGGATTCAAGCTGCAGGAAAGGAGATTCCACCTGAACCTCAGGAAGAACTTCCTGACGGTCAGGGCTGTCTGGCAGTGGAACATGCTGCCTCGGAGTGTAGTGGAGTCTCCTTCCTTGGAAGTTTTTAAGCAGAGGCTAGATGGCCATCTGTTGGGAATGCTTTGAGGGTGTTCCTGCATGGCAGGGGGTTGGACTGGATGGCCTTGTGGTCTCTTCCAACTCTACATTTCTATGATTCTAAGCCCCAAACTTTGAGTCACCCAATTCAGAAAATAACTTTCAACTCAGCATGTTAGATAGAATTGTAAGCATATTTCAACTTGATAGGGGCAGAAATCAATGAGGCAAACATGGCTAGGATCAAGATTTTAGTGAGAGAAGTGATGCCATAGATAAGTAAATATTGCTTAGTGTGGGTAAGTCTAAATTATCGTTCTTGTGTTAAATCAGCTTCCTGCAACCTGGGGCTATCCAAATGCTGGATAACTTATGAACTATACTGCCCATCATCCTCAACCACTGCTATCATGTATGAAGCTGATGAGAATTGCTGGTGAAAACACCTGGCTAGATCTGGGTTCGGGAAAGCCATGTTAGGCCATAGCAATTTACCAAATTGTAAAAAATAAAAATAGACACAAACACAAATATCAGAATTGCCTCAAATAACAAAATAAAGAAATATGAATATCAGACCATGTAGATGTTAAAAGATACAGTGTAAATCCTTTATGTGTGCTCATTAGCATCTTTTGTGGACTAATGAACTACTCAGTTTGTGGAGACTTAAGAACCGTTGTTGATTACTCCCTGTAGAACTTATGAAGGAACCTTTGTGCTTTCCCAGAGTGGTCTAAAAAGTGTGAGGTCTCATGATGTAGATCCTTGGGTTTGAATGGGTTTGTTGGTTATTACTGTTTCCACATCCATTCACTCCATGGAGGGGGGGGCAAGTGAGTGTACACTAGGGTTCTTCTAAAGGTGGTCTTAATGTGAGTGCATGTGTATGTGCGTGTATGCACATACATACAATCAGCCCTCCACATTTGTGTATTTAATTTTCACAATTTTGATTATTTGGGAGTTTCTCCAACCCCTGGCTCCCCACCTTAAGCCCTTCTTCTCCGGGGGAATCTTACTTCATGCAAGCTCTGATAAGGCCATGCAGCCCTTTAAAAACCCTCTTCCTAAAGATGGATTGCAACCCAGTTTCTTAGTACCACAAACCTTCTCTCAATGTGAGAGAAAGGAAGTATAGGGCCACACTGACCCACCCCCTTTCCCTCTCCTTACCCTGACCTGGTTTGGACCCTGGATACTTGCCTTCCCTGCCATGCCTTGGTCTCCTTTCCTCAGGCACACACACACACACATTTTGATATTTGTAGTTTTTCCACTTTTGCAGGGGTCTTGTACCTCTAACCATAATGAATGTGGAGGGCCGACTGTGTATGTAAGAATGACATGGTTTCTGATGCAGCCCTATGATTTGAAGGGCAAATTTTCTCCTCTCTGAATTTTTATTTTCAAAGGAATTGCTGTTGTGTAAAAATGACAGTTCATGAGTGTACTATAGCAGTATACCTCTAAAAAAAAACGAAATAAAAGAGAAGAGAAGGAAACAGATTATTCTGATATGACTTGGAGTTTTTTAAAAAAAGGATGGCAATAGAATGTGGTAGCTGGTGCTGAGACAATGTCATTTGGATACTTTAAAAAACTCTGAGAACTACAGCAACAAATACCACAACCTCCCAGCATCTTTGCCTTGTCTAGGGGAGCTCTATGAATGTTTTTGCACATTCATACAGGAACATTATGCAACTTTTATACACAGATAACAGAAAACAGTATGATTTATCACCTTTCTTGCCGTGGCAACAGTGGGGCCATGGGCAAGGACAACAGCGTCCAACAGAGATGCCTTCCTTCTTTTAATAGTTGAAGATTAATATCATTTGACTTTGTGTGTTATTCCTGTATAAACCCATTCCTGAAGCTCTTAGTGCTCACAAATCCAAGATCAGAGCACATTTGGCAAAACACATACCCCCAGTGGCAACTGTTACTCTAAAGTTTGGGTGTTCTTTACTAATGCAGTTTTTCTGTCTTTCAGATCCTGAAGATGTTGACTGCAGTCCACCTCTTCATCATGTGAGTTTCAAACATCATTTTCTCAGATTTTGCAGTATGCAAAAGTTAACAGCCCCCACATTGTGCTGCATACAATCTGCCCTGTACACTCAGGTCCTCTGGCATCCATTTACTTAGGCCAGCCAGGACTAGACTGACAACAGTCACCCAGTGGACCTTTTCTTTTGGCTGCTGCCTAGACTGTGGAATGACCTGCTAGAAGAGATTTAACAGCTAAACATGCTGTCTGAATTAAAAAAAAAATTACTAATCTTCCAGCAAGTCAGCTTTTAACTATGAATTTTAAATTGGTGTATTTAGAATGGTTTTAAAAAGTGTTTTTAGTTGTATTTTAATCTGTGTTGTACCCTGCCTTGATCAGACCTTATAAACAGTACTTTTGGACTATACCTCCCAGTAGTCTCCCAACTAGCATGGCCACTGGAGATTGTTTGTGCTGTAGCCCAAAACAGTAACTTTATCAAGATGGCAATGTTGACTGATGGTGCTGGGTCTTGTACTCCAAAGAAAGTATTTTTTCCAAGCTAGCCATATTGACTGAAGATTCTGGGTCTTATATTCCCAAAACGTAACTTTTCCAAATTAGCCATACTGATTGATGGTGGGCCTTTTACTCCAAAAAAGAAACTTTTCCAAACTGCATGTTTTCTTAGAAATCTCATTAGCCTGTGCCATTATTGCCAATGTTCAGGGACTGTACAAGTTACAGTCCAGGTAAATCTGGAGGGTGATGTGTTTCCTACTCTTGCTGTATACTAATAACAAACTCAGGTATATAGGGGGTCATACTATCAGTGCAGTGGAGAGAGAGGTGTTGAAAGGAACGATAATCCTGGGGATCAGATGAAAAATGCCTGATGAGAACTGAGCATGCTCATTGTTTAGAGCATTGACAGACTGTAGAGAATGAGGAAACAGAAAATGAGGATGTGAGAATGGAATGGAGTATTATGAAAAAGGACATAGCTAGCTTGTTGCTGAGACAACAAAGTATGCTGGAAATGGGCACAGTTGGCAGGTCCTGCTTGTGTGAAATAATTACTGGATAGGAGTGTATCTATCTGTTCGGCATCGTTAAAGGCCAGTAGAAGCATTCTAGGGCCCTTTTCGCACCTTACCTTGATAGTGCGATGAACTAGAGCCCTCACGATATTGCCAATATCGCAAGAGGCCCAGTAGAGAGCCCCTTGCAGTCCGTACATGGTAGGGCATTCACGAGAGAGTACCAGTCCCTGCCCGGTGCCTTGTCTGCATGTCGGCGTCCTGGGCCATGCCCTGGTCCTGCCGTGTCCCCGCCCCACCGCCCCGATTGATCAGTGGTTTTTCTTTTTTTTTAATTGTTTCGTTGACTATCGTGCTAACGTTAGCACGATAGATCCTGCCAACAGGCTGTTTCATACTACGTTGCTAACGTGCTAACGTGCTAACGATAGCGCTGGGTTTTTAAAAAAAAACACAGTTGGCCGGACCCCGAGGGCTGCTGTAGTCTCGAGTGTGAGTGGCGACGCAGCCCCAGGGTGGCCTCTCGCGGCGACGTGTCGTGCAGTGTTCCCTGCTGCGATGGGGGCAGCGGCCAGCCTGGTGCTGGGCGGAGCGTCCCCTGGGAGTTGCTGTGTGAGGGACAGACAGCAGGGACTGCCCACACCCCGCCCACTCCCGAGTCCTTCCCGGAAGCACGCCGGACGACGGCTCCACAGGCGCTCTGGTCGCACGACCGATGCATGAATGGGAGGTTATTTTCGCCTTTCAGGCAAAAATAAGAAAACGCGCTATCAGCACTATCCGTGGCTGTGATAGCACCTGGTTCGCCAGAACATCATGCGGTATGGTGGCTCGTGAAGGGGGGAGGGAGCTTGTCTAATACACTTTGAAAACGCCATGCGAAAAGGGCCCAGGTGTCTTAAGAAATTGCTACAATAAGTCAAGATTTATCCACAATGTCTGAATTCCTGAGATGTTTATTTTTCTCTCAGGTTTCCAGTTCAGATGAAAAAGGCCTGGAGGCAGGACATTCCATCAGCGATGCTAGCCTCAACATCTCCACCCACAGTAGGGAAAACATAATAGATGTGCCAGAACATGTCAAAGAACCATCAGAAGATCGGGAGGCCATCAGTTTCATAGGCGCTCTCCGAATACCAGTGAGTACATCATTGCTGGAAGCACGGCCAATGTGTAGGTTTTATTATAGAACCTTGGGGTTGGAAGGCACAACATGGGCCCTACAAGAGTGTACAACTGAAGCACTCCTGGAAGATGCCCCTCCTCCCTCTGCTTAAAGACCTCCAGAGAAGGAGAGTCCGCCCCTGCTCCAGGCAGTCTGATCCACTGTTGAACAGCTCTCTCAGTCAAGACATCCCCCCCCCCATGTTCAGATGGAATCTCTCTTCTTGGCACTTTGAATCCATTGGTTCATGTTCAAGTCTCTGGAGCTGCTGAAAACAACCTGGCTCCATCTTCTCTTCAGATATTTAAACATGGCCATTGTGTCCCCTCCCAGTCTTCTCCTCTCTAGGCTAAACATACCCAGCTCCCTAAGCCATATCTCATAGCGCTTCATGGCTTCCAAACCCTTCACCATTTTGGTCACCCTCCTCTGGCCACACTCCAGCTTGTCAATATCCGTCCTGAACTGTGGTGCCCAGAACTGGACACACTATTTATATTAATAAATACATTTTATTAGTAAATAATAGTAATACCTTATTGAGTACATTTTATTTATTTAATTAACTTTCACCGTGCCTTTCTATAAAAAATGGCACTCGGGGGGCTGAATAAAAATAAAATACAGATTTAAAACAAACTCTCAATTTAAAAAAATAAGTTAGAAGCAAATCAAGATACAAAGAACTAATTCAGCTGTTGATAGAAGGAATATAGACACAGGAATGATCTTGAACAGATCAGCAGTGCTAGCGGTGACAGGTCTTTAACACCCCTCAAAATACCCTGCCAGAATTACTGTTAGACTGACCACCTGTGATGATATGTGGGTGGATTTGGATTATTGCAACACTATACAGAGGGAAGGGGTTCGATGCCATGTCTTGAACCCTTTTGGGGCTGTTTTTAAAGCAAAACGAAAGGGTTAGAGATCAAATCAGTATCACCACACAATGACTACTTTGGCCTGTAGTTTGTGGAAAAGGCACCTATTCCCTTCATTCCACTACTTGGACAAAATCTCACGACAACACACACCCATATATAGCTTCAGTGTTGTGCTTCAAAGGTGTTGTGTTGTTATGCCTGTATGGAGCACAATCAATAATGACATAATTAGTGCTTCAGGGGGCTTCCCAGAATGCTGCAAACAGGACAGAGAAACTGTATTTCCTGCGTGACTTCCATTTTGATTTAAAGTAGAGGTGGGTATAGTGTGGTTTCTGAGCCAAATAAGTCTCCTGGAGCTCATTTTGGGGCCCCTGAAACCCCACACTTTCCCCCCAAAGCCCACCAACCCCTAAATTTTTAAAAAAGAATTCAGCATGATTTGGGGGAAAATTTTGCCCAAGAAGCACACAGAATTTTGCCCACTTGCATGAAAACATAAAAATATTCCCACCTGCCCACAAATGCCCCAGAACCTATACTCCAGATACCCCAGTTTTCCTCTGCAGTTCTTCTCAAAATGGTGACAAAAGGTGATATAACATCACTGCCCGTCTCCATTTTGAGAGAGGTTGCAGAAGAAAAAGAAGGTATTTGGGCTTGCTGTTTGGGAGGCAGTCCTTTGGGGAAATTGCTCCCTGGCCCCTATTCAGTTGTCCACCTCTGGTTCATGAAGGACTTAAGGACCATAAAATAGTTTTCAGGGATGAAAGGGGTCAACTGCAGCCCATTCTGGGTATGTCCAAATCCCCTTCTAACTTGGTAAGAAACCTTACAAGTTATTATTACCCAGATTGTAGGGATCTGGAAAATAAGTAACAGAACAAGTTACTTTTTAAAAGTAATGTTTCATAGTCTGGCATGTGTGCAGGGAAATAGAGAAAGATCTCATCACAGAACTCCTGCTCTGCTGTTATGTCTGTTTTGGCCCTAGACTCTCTTCCAAACAATTTTGATAGTTGTTGATGGATTTATTTTCCCTTCCCTCTCACTTCTACAGGGAGTGGTGGAGTTCTCTTTCTGCCTCTTGTTTGCCAAACTAGTCAGCTACACTTTCCTCTACTGGCTGCCCCTCTACATTGTGAATGTGGGTAAGTCACAAGACACTGCCTAAGATCCAAATTATGATTGAGGATGCCTTAAAGAAAAGGCCTGTAAGAAAGAAAGAAGAACAGTGTGCACTAGGGAAAACAGAGCTAGATTGGAAGCATGTCAGAATAAGGGGTGCTAGGGAGGTGATCTAGACTCGAAAAGTGTGACCTCCATCTGGTCTGAGGGTGGGGGCCAGGTGTGTAGTCATAATGGAGGGGGGCATTACCTCCCCAAAATAAGAATTCTGCCCCCTTCAGTTAAATTTTCCTTCAGTCCCCAAATTTCTAACACTGCAGTAACTTAAAACTTCAGTTGAGCATTTAAAAATACAGCTAGGTATCAAAAGAAAAGGAACAGACAAGGAAATGTGAACACAGCAAATATAAATGTTCTAGATGTGAAGAATTTTCAATATCCCTCACTCTCCGGGATGCTAGAAATTTAGAGACTGATGGAAAGTTTTGTTTGGGGGCAGAATTCTTATTGGGGGCAATGTCTTCTTTTTGCCATTCCCTCACCATAATAATACCTATGGTTGGGCATGCCTCCTGCTTCCATTGGAAAGAAAACATCTGTTAGCAACAACAGAAGCTTTCCTTCCAAAGCAAATAGCAGGTGTGAATGGGCACAGATTTGGACAGTGAGCACAGGCAGGGGCAAAGGATGAAAGCCTTCTTTACTCTCCACTATCGTCCCAATTTCAAATGGATACTACCAGCCAATCTCTGCTGTATTGTTGTGAGCCTCCAAGTCGTTTCCGATTTATGGTGACCCTTAGGCAAACCTATCATGGGATTTTAGGGGACTGAGAGTATGTAATACACCCAAGGTCACCCAGTGGGTTTCTGTGGCCAAATGGGGAGTTTAACCCTCATCTCCAGTGTTGTAGTCCAACATTTAAACCACTATGCTATGTTAGCTCTGTTACATATCTTTTTAAAGGACATGTGTTAATTGCAGGAATGGTATCACATCTTCATTTGGATGTCTTTCTGAGTCTTTTGTAATGTCAGGATACAAAGAGCTGCTTCAGGTTATGGAGCTTACTAACTGATTAGTAACTGTTGCTCTGACTTGCAGCGGTTCCTCAAGCTCACAGGCAGAGAAGCGTTTGGCCATGTTGGAGGTTCAGCCTGGGACCTCCAGTGTGTATGTTTTCTGCATTTGGCCATGTTGCCTTTGGATCCTCTCTGCTTCTACAGTCCCTTCTTTGTGCTTTTCTTTCCCACAGCTCATTTATCTGCAAAAGAAGCTGGAGATATGTCCACTCTCTTTGATGTTGGCGGCATTGTTGGTTTGTCGGATTGATTTTCATTTGTACTTTACGTATATTTCTGGGAGGAGAGGGAGAGAGGAACCTGTAAGAATAGCTGAGGTGGCTATTTTCCAGGGGAGGAAGGCAATCACAAGAAAAGGAAGGGGCAGGACCATGGCCCTTTACATTATACCCCTCTCTATCTCATCCCTTTCACTAGCTTTGTTTCTTCACTGCCCACATGTTTTTTGTTCTTTATTTAATTTATATCCCACCTTTATCCTAGTATGGGACCCAAAGTGGTTTACAATACAAGTTAAAAAACAGCTAAAACAGAATATACTACAAAAGTGAAAAATCCATTATTTATTAAAACATTAATTTAAAACAACCAAACCCACCTTCAAAACACAGTAAAATATACAGCACAGTCTTTGAACATACACCCCAACCCAGTCAAGGTTGAACATCTTTGCCTGCCAGCAAGAAGAGAACAGAAAGAGGACCAGTGAGCTTCCCTTGGGAATGAATATCATAGCCAAGGAAGGCTTTCTTCTATGTCCTCACTAGACAAGCCTGTGAAGCTGATGAGACCATCAGAAAGTCTTCCCCTGAGGGTCATAAGATTTGGATAGACTCATACAGGGAGATACAAGCTTTCAGATTGTGTGCATCTAAGCTGTTTATGGCTTCATAGGGACAACCAGTGCTTTGTACTGTGTCCAGAAGCAGAGCATTACTCACTGAAGCAATAAGGGAGTTATATGCCTCCTATAACCAGCCCTGTTCAGCAGCCTAGCCTAGCTTTTTGGACCTGCTGAACTGTTTGAACAATTTCCAGAGCCATGTAGAGCATGTTACTGTAATCCAAATGGGATGCAACGAAGGCATCTGTTACTGTGGCCAAATCTACAGGAATAGGAATAAAATAGCAATGGTTACTATACTAGTTTTAATGGTACAATCCCATTCTTAGCCAGCACCAAAACCTGGGCTTTCAGGCTCAGGGCTGAGTCTAGGGAAGACCCAAACTATAAACCTGAGAAACTACAAACCTGAGTAAAGGCCTCATAACAGTGTCTTGTAGGCAGGATGGATACGTCTCAGCTAGCCAGCTTAATATCTCCTTTCAAGAAGGAGACAAGTAGCAGTTTGGCTGGTAGTTAGCTAGCACTCTCCTCAGTACCTGAGTCCTGGGGAGGTGGGATAGATGTCAACAAAGGGCAGCATTTCACTTGGGAGAGAGGCAGCAGTAGCAGGCTGCAGAACTGCTTTCTTTTCTGACAATTATGGCATTGCTTCTCACTCAATGTGCTGACCTCCAAAGCATTTGGAATGGATCTGGAAGAAAACCTTATGTAATTGGACCTCTGAGTAGCACTTTCTAATGTTCAAAATGCTTCACTGACATTTTTAATGGTAATCTTACAACCACATCATAACGTAGATCTGCATTACTGTAGCCCATTTTGCAAGAGAGTGTCTTGCTTAAGCTCAAGGCTGACTGCACATTAGAGCCATAGACTTCCTCATTCATTTATGCTGCAGTCCTAGACATACTTATTAAGAAGCAAGGCCCACAGTGGGACATCAGTTACTATACCAATCCATTGTCAGATCTTATATTCTCTTCTCTCTCCTGACTATGGAAAATGATACGTGTTCCTGCATGGCAGGGGGTTGGACTGGATGGCCCCTGTGGTCTCTTCTAATTCTATGATTCTATGATTCTTTGATTCTATGAAATGTAATTTTGTCATGCAGGAGGCATCATGGCTGGTCTCATCTCTGACTACACTGGTGGCAGGGCCACCACGTGCTGTGCGATGCTCATTTTGGCTGCCCCCATGGTGAGTATTCTTAAAGGTCCTCCAGCTACAGCGGCTGTATGCTTAGGATTGCCAAATGTCCTTATTATAAGGGGTGTCTTTATTTGAGGGTTGGAAAGCTTTTCCTTTTATATAGACTGAACAAGATGCCAAAAAATCCCATGGTGGGTGTTGACATTTCATAAAGGGAGAAGTATGTGTGTCCATCATGCAGTTTATGAATGTGGGAAACAAATTACTGAAATCAATTCTTTCATGTGGTATTTAGGTGGATCATAAACTTCTTATTAGCTACTTTTTTATTGTCAACCCTGCATATCAAGAATTTTAAGTGCTATTTTGAAAACCTGCCATTACTGTCAATGTGTACTGGTTAGCAAAAAATAGAAGAAAGAAATCTGGCAGCAAACATTGGCCTGGTCAGCTGCCTGTGAAAGGCCCATGCCTAATGAGACCTCACTGACTGGTCCTGTCCACCACTGCAAGCAGCTTTTGCCCCTTTCTCTCAATCTGGCCCAGACAACAGTTGTGGCACAGAGAAGGAACATTAGATGCTACTTTCTGCTTGCTGGTTGACTCTCGGCCTGGCAAGCAGATAGGTGATACCAGTGATGAGACAGAGGAGGAAGACTAGCAGCTGGTGAAAATGCTTGAGAAGGAAGACTTTGTGAGGTAGAGGGGGTGCCCAGGATTCCCCCAAATCTGGACTTGACCCTAGGGAGAAAGATGCGGTGGCCTGTAGGCTTTCTGCAGACATCCAGACTGCCTAGAGTGGTATGCTGGACATTGAACCAGATGGACTTTTCATCTGATCCCAATGGTAGCTTGGGGCACTCCCATATAGATTTATGTGTCATAGATAATAGTTGCAGCAGAACCAATTGCTTAAGGATAGCAGCAGAAAAATTTCTCCATTCTTGCCCTAAATAAAACTGCTGAAATATAATTCTTGAGATTCATCTAGTTCTGCTAATTCAAAACAAATTCTGGTATCAGAATTCTTTACTTCTTTGTCTTTTCAACTGCATAACAATAATAGGCAATTTCCACATACTTGATGTTTGTGCACCACTGCTCTAATCTTTACTCCACACTGGCTTTAGATGATTGCTGATGAAGTGGACTACTTAGAGAGAGCTCTAGTGCACTTCCCAGAACAATAGTTCCCAAGTTACTCTAATAAAATCTTCAGTCCCTCCTTTCAGGGCATCTTGGGAACAGAGGTTCAGCTAAGTGCACTTGCACCATCAAGAAAAGACATCTAAGCACCTTACCAAACTAACAGTTCCAGGATCCCACAGGCTGGAACAATTCTAATATTATCAAATAGCTGTATAACTGAACAGTGTAAGTGTTCAGTGGGTAAACTGTGTAGCCACTGATTTCTGTGGATGATTTTTTTTTTTAACCTTGAAAATTCTTACTTGATTCTTGGCTTTCTCTTCTAGCTGTTCTTATACAACTACATTGGCCAGAATGGACTAGGTACATCGATAGGTAAGACAAGGTTACATTCTGTAGATTTCTGTCATTGATGTATATGATCTTCTTCTGGCTTCGGAGTCAGATCTTCCAGTACTGAGAAGCATGTTTCTTCAGTCACAGTGTATTTTATGACAGGGATGAGCAATCTTTGGCCATAGAATACTTGAGGCTGTTGGCTTGCTCATATCCAGTCCTTGCCCAGATGCTTTGTTTATTAAAATTATAGGTCATCTGGTGTAGGTTTGTTCATATGCTTCTCTTTTATAAACTTTTTATTTTCATGTCTGTCTGTCTGCCTGTCTGTCTGCATAGATAGACAGACAGACAGACAGACAGACATCATTTATAAATGTAGCTGTTATAAGCTAATTTGCATGGCTTTTGCCCAGTAAAACAGTTTAGAAATAAATGAAGCAACTACTAGATCCTAGGAGTAAAGAAACTATGTGGCCTTGACTGCTAGTCAAGTAAGCTGCATTGCTACATAATTTGGTTGTGTGCTTTCTAAAACAACCCTATCATGGGGGTTTCGTGGGCTAAGAGTGTGTTACATGCCCAAGTCATCCAGTGGATTTTCATGCCCGACTGGGAAACCAAAGCCTGGTCTCCAGGGTTATAGTTTAATGCTTAGACCACTACAGCCCGTTGGCTCTCCTACATGACTAGATAAGCAGAATGTCTTCCAGAAAGAAGACACTTGAATTGCCCAGCTGATGTTCTCCTCTTTCCCTTTGCAGTCATGCTTATTGTCTGTGGTGCTCTGGTCAATGGTCCATATGCTCTCATTACAACAGCAGTGTCAGCTGACTTGGTAAGAACTGAATCCACGTTTCTGCTCCTGAGGTCTTTGGGCTTATGACTTACAGACTTTTGACTTACTGAAAATCAAGCAAGACATCAACTTAATCCATATCCTGTTTTATGCTTTCAGTTAATTATAAGTGGGCGATGAATGCTTACCGGCAATCATCATCATCATCGATACTACTACTACTACTGCTACTGCTACTTCTTTTTATTTGTTACCTGGCTCTCCTCAAGGCTCAAGGCAGGGTACAACAGGTTAAAATACATTTAAAACAAAATGATTAAAATACACTAAAAACATAAAACAATTTAAATACAAATATATCATAATTAAGGCATAATTAAAAATATATCATAATTAAAAATAGACTGGGTAGGCCTGCCGGAATGCACTACAGGGAAGATGAGGTCTATCCCTTCCTTCCCCAGTGTGATTGGGATGGATCCTTTCTCCCCAGACAAACTGAGCTTCTCTGAAAACCCACCCAGGACTAAGTAGAATACTTAAACAAAACTTTCCTTTATTGCTAATGAACACTTTTTCTCCTAAGTGCCCATTAGCAACAAAAGGAAGTTTTCTTTAAGTATTTTGCTTAGTCCTGGAAGGGTTTTCTGTTTTCATTCCAATCATGTAGGAAAATGTAGAGATAACTCTCCCTGCTCTACGTCTTGAATTCTAAGGCTGAGATCCAATTAGAAGGCTAGTGGAGTATAACACGCTGCATCAGTGCATTTACAGCAGTTGTCCAGAGTTATGGAAGTCTTTTTCCTGTTTCTGCTCTAAGTGTGCAAAATCAGCTAGGAGCTCTCTAGCACACCTCTGTCTTTCAGTTTGCTGATCATCTGAGTCCCCTTGCATACCCAGGAAAGAAAAGGCAACTTCCACCTCTCAAAGACACCCAGAAAGTGCCCAACTGCATGCTGGCAGTGGATGAGTGGCAGCGGGAACAGAAAGTTGTGTCATAGAATCCCCAGGCTGCTGTTATGCATCCAGGGTGAGGCACTGTGGAAGAAAGGACTGGATACCTCCTTCTGCAACAGCCCCCAAAAGTATAAATGCGTGTTACACCGATGTATGTCACCAACAGGATTCTAGCCCTGGTCTCCTCTGCCTGTATATATAAAAGCAACCATTCCCAGCATTGTGCCCACCAAGTAATTGTGACTACCTTGACCATTAGTACTTTACTTTGGGGCTGATGGGTGTTGTAGTCCACAATATCTGGAGGGCAATGTTAGGTAAAATACAAATGCATACTAGGCAGAATATGTATGTTTGGTGTGACTTGTCAGCAATATCTCTACTGAGAGTTGGCATACAGAGTACACTTCTCCCATTTTATGCAGTTAAATGGCAGAGCTGGGAAAATGTCAACCTCCAGATATCACCAGATTGCAGCTCTCATCATATCTCAGCATTAGGTAGGACTTATGGGGGCTGTACTCCAGCTGAGTTTGGAAGGCTGTGCTTCATCTAAATCTAATTTCTGGGCATAGAGCCAATTCTTGGAACAGGACTACGTGCTCAGTATTATGGTTCATTAGGGTTGGGGGGATGAGTAGGGAAGTCCTTTCCATGGAGTACAGACACAACACCTTAGCTAAGTGAGCCTCAAGAGAATGAAAACTCTTGGGTGAGAACAGCACATGACAGCTGAAACTTGGAAGGGATTTATAGGAATCTGACACAAAGCATTAGTTATGTACATCCATCAGGTACTGCAGAGATATTTTCTAGCTGCAACATTGTCCCTTGGGGCAGTCTTCCTCTGTGGTAACCATTGTTATTGGGAAGAAAAATTTAGTTAGAGTATTAAATTGGTTGAAGTTGTAAATGTTACAAATATCTAACTTCATTGTTACGTTTTTAAATGATTTTACACTTTTAAAAAATGTAATGGCATTTTAATATAACTTAACTTTTGTATTATCAGGTTTTCAGATTTGCTTGGTTTTAGCCTTTTTGTTAGCTGTTTTTGGTCCCATGTTAGTAGAAAGGCAGGATATAAATGAAATGAAATAACAGACTCAGGTGGAAACATTTCTACACCTAAGAGTTTTGTTTTTGTAGTAGGGAGTGCAGTTAGCTGTCACTAGGGACTGTTTAGGGTGGGCATGGCTTAGAATTTTGTTAGTTCTTTTCCAAAACTCACTTTTTCCTATTTGTTTATTAAATTCTGCCCTATATAATGAGATCTCAGGGCAGCATACAAGTAAAATCAATATTAACAGAGTAAAGCAAGGAAAAAAATAGCTTAAATGGTCTAAAAATATATTAAACAAGTTGACAGATTAAAAGCAGGTTAAAAAAGGTGAAAATGTTGAAAGCCATATGTACAAATGTGAATCAGTTTGGCCCCAAAGCTTTAGTGAATAGTCATGTTTTTATTTGACACCTAAATAAAGCTCATGTTGGCAGTCAGGCCTCCAAAGGAACAGTATTCCACAGTTGGGGTGCCACAGCTGAGAAGTTCCTCTCTCACATCCTCACACAGTGTGTTGACCTCACTGATGGGACACAGAGGACCTCTTTTTCACAAAAGAAACTGGTGGGCTATGTGGTAAACCATATGGGTCAAAGATCCCCCCTGGCCTTCTGAACAAGGAGGAGGTATGAAGAAGTTTGTGTGCGCACCTTCAAGTCACCTGTCAACTTATGGCAACCTCATAAATTTCATAGAGTTTTCTGAGACAAGGAGTACTCAGAGATGGTTTTGCCAGTTCCTTCTTCTGAAATATAACCTACAGCATCTGGTATTCAAGAGCCACTGTGGTGCAGCATTTTTAGCACCAAACTACAGCTCTGCATACCATGATTCAAATCCCTGATTGGCCATGGAAACCCACTGGGTGACTTTGGGCAGGTCCATATTCCCTCAGCCTCAGAGGAAAGCAAAAGCAAACTATCTCTGAACAAATCTTGTCAAGAAAACCCCATAGCAGGTTAGCCTTGTTTTTGTTCTGTGCCTTCAAGTTGTTTCTGACTTTTGGCAATCCTAAGGCAAACCCATTGTGGAGTTTTCTAGGGCTCTGTGTGTGTGACACATCCAACGTCACCCAGTGGGTTTTCATGGCTGTGTAGGAAATTGAACCTTGATCTCCAGGGTCATAGTCCAGTGCTTAAACCATTACGCCATAGTGCCTCAAGATCACCATAAATCAGAAATGATTTGAAAGCACACAACACAACCTGGTATTTGTTGGCAGCTTTCCATCCAAGTACTCACCAGGGCTGACCCTGTTTAGCTTCCAAGATCAGATGGGATCAGACGGAATCTGCCTTTAGGGTATAGAACTGTGCAAAAACAAACAACATCTTCTACAATAGCTGCCAAATAATACGGAAGGCTGGAAGATGAAAGAATAGCAGTTTTCTGCAAACATTTTCAGTACAAGATTGCATTTGTACTATACTAACTGGAAATATAGACATGTTTATTTATTTATTTAATCTAGGATAAAAAAATCAAAGTTTGTCTGTGTTGGGTGAAGACGTCATATGATTGTCTGTGTCAGGTGAAGGCCCCATATGATTGGCTGCCTAAGAAGATTCTATGGAATCCTGGGGTTTGCAGTTTAGGGAGAGGACTTTAGAATTCTCAGCCAGAGAGCTCTTGAGCCTGGCTGGTTGCTATGGAGATGAGGTATCAGGATCAGACTTGTACACAGGACCAATAAACTTATATAGCAGCAAGGAGGAGGGCAGTGTATTCCCTCAGAAACTAAACCTCTTTATATTAACAACTCTGAATACAGATTGGATTGTGGAATATGGGAAAAGTTACAGGTCTTGGACAAGTTTAGAGAATTAAAGACACAGGATCTCAAATCTTTCAAACAAGTATTACCTATGAGAAAATAAAATCCAAGGCAACATTGAGTACATACGCTAGTATGTATATAAAAACACATGCATATCTTTGCCTCAAGATTGTTTTGTTCATATTTTTTTTCTTCTCTGTCCCAGGGCACTCATGAATGTCTTCAGGGAAATGCAAAGGCCCTCTCCACTGTTGCAGCCATTATTGATGGAACTGGATCTGTAGGTCAGTCACTAGAGCACATGGAAACTGCACTGGAGCCTAATAAACTGTTATGGAAAGCCATAAGGTGACAAAGCTCTGAGGGAGACAGTGGTCTTTTCTATACTGTCCACCAGAATATAATATGCAGTTGGAGACAAGATTAGAAGGTAGTTGGACCTTTGGTTGCATCCAATATGGCAGTCCCACCTGTAAGGACATGTTTGTCATCTCTTTGCCTCCTACTTCCCACTCCTCATGTACAATAAGCAAACATGAGCTCCTTGCTTTATCTATGCTGCAAAGAATCTTCCCTTTCAAAGCATCAGGAGTTGGGCTTCTCTCGTCTCCTTTCTTGCTGAGCATTTGCATTGTTCTTTGCTTGTTTTGTTCTGCAGGTGCTGCTCTCGGACCCTTGC
This sequence comes from Iguana delicatissima, assembly GCA_948472985.1. Lineage (NCBI taxonomy): Eukaryota > Metazoa > Chordata > Lepidosauria > Squamata > Iguanidae > Iguana > Iguana delicatissima. The sequence continues at coordinate 7,083 of CAOKZL010003324.1, read as the reverse complement.
TAGCAGGTTTGATCTCACGCTCCGGCTGGGACAATGTCTTCTACATGTTGATATCAGCTGATGTCCTGGCTTGCCTAGTGAGTTCCTTTTTCCAAGCCTTCTGTATCCATGCACTTTTCATCCCAGCAATTCTCTTTGGAAGCTTGTCATGGACCTCCTAAACTAACTTTCTACCTCAGATGCAAAAGTTTAGTGGAGGGCATTTTCTTTTCATGCTCATCTGCTAGTCCAGCTTCAGCTTCTATCCACAGCATCATTGCTCAGATAGACTGAGCTGCTCATACAAGAGCAGCTGCAGAGACTAATTTTGAGTTTATCTTCCCCTTCCAGCTTCTGTCACGTGTGGTATTCAAAGAAATGCGAGGATGGTGTGGCAGCTACACAAGAAAAAGAGGGTAAGTGTTGACAGAATCGCAAACCTTTGGAATGCACTGTTCCAGGAGTCATTTGTAATCTGTTGTCAGACCTGTTTGGTTCATTGGTGCTTCAAAAAATTCCAGTGCCAAGTTCCCCAACTCAGCCTTCCCCAACTTAGCCTTGACATACAGTAACCTTTCGCAATCTAGCACCCTGCATATCTGTGTTGAACTACAAACCCTATTATCCTTGGCCAACATATCCATGAGGCTTCACTGGCTATGTGTGTTGGAATAGTCCAAAACATCTGACTGGGGGAGGCTGTTCCAGAATGTTATATTTATCTGTTAACTTTCCTTGCCATGGCTATGGCCATCTTGAATTTTAATGAAACCTTATCAAATTTTTTCTGGTTGTTTTGTCCCATGTGCAATTACACTTAATGCACATTTACTTGGAAGTAAGTCCTACTCTCTTCAGTGGGGCTTTCTCCTAGCTAAGTAGTGCATTGGATTCCAGCCTTAAATCTACTGGTTGAAATTCTGAGTTCTTTATGTTCACTCAGAATTTCTTTCATCCAGAGTTATCCTGGCAAATGTCCCATGGGCCAACTGATATGTGCATATTTTGAGAGTATGGAACTATTTTTTTTCCCTAGGAGCTGCTGTTAGGAAAGGCCATTGAGGACACCCTGAGAATGGGAGTATTCACACACCACAGTGCCCCATGAATTTTTTTTGAGGTGGGGAGTTACAGCACCCAGAATCCCCCAGCCCAGTTGTTCTTAGTCTTTTCTTTACCAGAGACCCCCTGTAAATATTTTTTGTTGCCACAGACCCCCAATACTTAACTGAAGATTTAAAACCCTAAAGTAATCTAGTATTTATTTAAAATTGTTCATCAAGGGTCTTCAAATTACATAAATGCACACTTTCTTGAGAGGTGCTGGAGGGGGAAGGAAGACCTTTTTCTTCCCACTAGTTTAAGGCTGGAGGGGACTGAACAGCAACACACAGGCCCTGCCAGTCAGCCAGCATTTGCCCTTCTCTCTCCACTCCTTTTCCAGCCATCCAGTCTATTGGAAACACTGAAGCACCCCCACACACAAACACACCTTTTTGCCTTCTTTACCAGGAGGAGTAGTCAATGAGAGAGGCAAAGGAGGGAGGAAGGGGAAAAAGCAAAAAAGGCAGGTTGAAGGCAAAAGGGGAAGTTGAAGCAACCCCTCTATAAAAGACTCTGAGTGCACCTCCTCATTTTCATTCATAAGTGCGTGTGCTTTCATCTTAATTGAGTGCTGGGTTATTTTGCCAACAGTGATCTGTTATTTCAACTTCCAACATCTTGCTAGGGGGTGGCAGCTGCTGCAGCAGCAGCCCTCTTCTCATTTGGGCCCACTTCGAGTGGAAGCCTCGATGCAGTGTGGCTGCCAACAATGAAAAAGAGATAGCAGGGAAGAGTGGAGCCAAATGAGTTTTTCTTGATTGTGCACTGAACTGCTCTCCAGTTGAATTGAGGGGAAGGAGAAAGAGAGAAGAAGAAGAGCAAACAGTGATTGACTGGCTGTTTGGCTGTCAGCTCTGCAATCGCTCAGCTGCTGAGCCTGCCTCCTCTCCACAGTGGAGCACCCATGTGAGAGGCAGCATGCATACCCAGCCAGCCAGACTGCCTGCCTGCCTCCTTTTGCCTTGGTTCCTATCATGTCACCACTCTATTCAGGCTGAATAGTCATCGCACTTTTCATAGACCCCCAGTGAGGTCATTGCAGACTCCTGGGAGTCCCTGGACCCTGGGTAAGAACCACTGCCCCAGGTCATGCTGTCTAGAGAATTCTTGGAGTTGCAAATGTAGTATTTTGCATTACCCAAACTGAGAAACTATAACAGTTTGAGAACAAGCCAAGACACTAGACTATGCCTTTATGTTAATATCTTGCTTATTTTGAGCTGTTAACCATAGTTTCTCGGTTCAGGAGCAACAAGAAATGTTAGTCTAAGGAAGACTTCCTGGTTTGTTTGCTCCCACTGCAAACAGGGAAGTGAAGAAGCTGTATGTGTGGAACCATTACTTCTTCATCATGGTCTCTGTGTCTCACACAGTTGGGTTTTAGTGCACTTGCGCAGAGTTCTCAACAGAAACTTCCAGAGCTCAATAGCTTCATGAATAGCCCTGCCCCTTCCTGTCTATTGCACATAATCAGGCCTGCCAAGGTACTTCCCCTTCAGTTTCTTTTCGCCTGCCATCACAGCTGCTCCTCATGGATTCTCTGGAGCTTGGTAGTTTTTCCTTCCATCTGTTCCATTTGTCCTTCTCTCTCTTTTCCTAGATAATCCTTTCTTGTCCCCAATTAAAAAAAAGAACTTTCTCCACTTTTCCCCCTCTTCATGGCCTCTACTTCCCTTTCAAACACTGTACCTCCTGCAACCACAAAATTCTTCTTTCTGATGTGCACAATGAATGTCTGTATCGTTTGGGTGAAAAACACAATGTGAGCTGCTGCAAAATTTGCAGGCAGTTCACTTCTCAGAAACTCAAAAACCACACAACCCGGCTCTGGTCTTACTGTTGGGAGCAGTTGTTGAAAATACCTCAGGAGGCAGTGCAGAATGTGCTGCTGTACATGCGCTGCTGTCTACGACTGTTGCTAAGACTTCCAAGAAATCATCAGCCGCAGCACCGTCCTCAGTACCGACCCCTTCGACATTGGGAAGACTTTCGGTATCAACCATCAGCATGCTGACCAACTCCTCCACAGCCTTGGTAGCCTCAGCATCATCACCATCACAGCCCTCGGCTTCAGTACCGATGACCAGTGTGGCCCCATTACCGATGACCCCATTGGTATCAACAGTGGCAACTTTGACATTGGCATCGACATCACCGCAGCCGTGAGAGCAGTCAACCAATGAGCCTCAGACATATGGCTCAAACAAGAGGTCCCTGGTGTTCTGAAGCACACAAGCTCTTTCAAAGAAGAAGAAAAAGGACAGGGAGTGTACAATGGACCCCTCAGGCAGTGGGACTGGGCCACCTCCGACCTCAGCACCAGAGCAGGATGCACTGCCCTTGTCTTTGGGACTGGAGCAGGACACACCACTCCCGCCACTCCCAGACCCTACCTTGGAATCAGATCTCCAGCTGGTGATTTCACAGGTCAAGATACAACCTACTCTGTTGCAGGTACTGAGTTTCCTGATACTGCAGACTGAGCTGCCCCGACTCTTGGCACCAACAAGTGACTATCCTCACCGCAGTTCTGTGGATCCATGGGCTCAACACCATCGGCCTTGATCACACTCCCAGCGTCAGCATTGTCACCATAGCCATAATCGCTCCTCCAGGCGATCATCCCTTCGACATCATCATGGACTTCCCAGCCTTCGGGAAGATTCACCGTACATGTCGGCATCCTACATCCAGCGCTACCACCTTGTGGACCCTGCCTGGGAAGACCCCTGCTTCTACCAATCTTTCTTGCCATCCTACATAAACAGACATCACAAGCGCGAATACCAGGGTGACATCCCCAAACTGTCTCCTACGAACTGCAGTCAAGATCATCCCATTGGGGAGACCATCACCAGTGTGGACATTGGTCCTGCACCATCTCCAGGAGCCAATCCCAGTCCCGCTCTCGGTCCTCCTCTCAGTACTGCTCCTCTCGCTGATTGCCATCATATTGATCTTGGGACAGGTTGCTCTCCTGCTGCAAGGAATGCTTCGCAACGCTCTAGGTCTCATTTCTCTGGCTATGACCAATCAAGCATCAGAGAAGCCTCTCCACCACCTCCTCTGGTACCACCTCACACCATGTCCCTGCTGCCTCGACCACAATCCACAGCAATGACATCTAGGCCCCCTGCGTCTATGGTCCTGAGACCTCCTCAGGTACCGACCTTGATACCAACATCAGTACCGGTCTCACTGCCAACACCCTCCCATCCTCAGGGCTGCTCTACGGAACTGACAGCCCTCCCACCAGACCCAGCATCCACCACCACTTGGCCATTGCATCTGCCTCAATGGGACCCTGCATCCCCTAAGCCTTCGCCTTCAAACTCGGAGGAGGAGGAATCTGACATTGATTTGGAGGATCGATTTGTGGCTGTGACCAGGGACCCTTCTCCCATCAGAGATGGACCCTCCACCTGAGGACATGAAATGCTTTGCAAACATCATCATCTGCAGGGCAAAGGCATGGATATCTCTCCTTCTCAGGTTCAGGTGGCTGACCTGGTGTTCCAAATAGTGGACATCCAGGTGACTACACCCACAGCCATCCCTCTGATGCTATGGGAGGTCATAAAGGAGCCCCAGGCACAACCATCTTCTCTTCCACCAACACCATGGAGGCTGTAGCAGGTGTACTGCATCCAGCAGACAGACGTGGCCTACCTTTTCAACCACCCAGTCCTAACTTGATCATTGCTGAGATGGTGCAGACCAAAGGAGGAAAACCACACGCTATGCCCCTGATCAGGAGGGTAAAAGACTGGACATGTTCAGCAGGCACTTTTATGCTGCAGCAGCACTCTCTGCCAGGGTCTTGAACATAGAGACAGATATGGCAGCATATCAGAAGTCCCTCTGGGATGACATTCTTGCTCTCATCCACCATCTGCCAGACGAAGACAAGGCAACAGCCCTCCATTTCCACCAGGAAGTCCAAGTACTGGTCACTCAACAGATACAGTTGGCACACCACAATGTGGAATGTTCAGCCAGAGTTATGGTGAGCACAGTGGCCCTAAGATGCTTCACCTGGTTAAGATTGGCCGGCCTCTCAGAGAACACCCGGAGCCGCATCAACAGTCAAGGCTTGTTCCACACCTCTATGGACAAAGCCATGGAACAGCTCTCCAAAGCAAAGATGACAGCCAAGAAGATGGGCATACACCAGCCTTCCCAGCAGTGCCCCTGACCCTCTCACTCCTCTTGGCGCCAACAGTTGTTTTCCTCAAGATCCAGATCCTCTGCCAGGTCCTTTCTCATGGGGTCTTGGTACTCTACATCGTCACTTAGGTCTTTCCTCCAGCAATGCCAGCAGACCACCAAGAAACCACCAATATCCACCAAACTTTTGATTTCTACGGTAGGACCACACCAGTCCAGTTAACCAGCAGTTCTTGTCTAACACCAGTGATCCCAGATATCTCCATGCATTACCCACCAGACTGCAGGGTTCTCACCATTATCAGGAGTGGCTACGCTATCGAGTTTTCAAGTGCTGCACCCATTGGTGTGTTCTGCTCCACCCATCCCCACCCTGCCTTATTGGAAGGAATCAACACCTTCCTCTCCAAGGGCGCCATTGAAGAACTCCCAGCACACTGTACCGGGACTGATACTTCTCTTGATACTTCATAGTTCCCAAGAAGGACAGAAGTGTCAACAGCTACGTCTGCCCTTGCAAGTTCAAGATGGTGAACTTGGCAGCCCATTCTACCCTTCCTAAGGAAAGGGAACTGGTTCACATCAGTAGACCTCCAAGACAGATACTTTCACATCAGAATCAGACCTCACCACAGGACTCCTCTGACACCACTCCTCTGCCTTGCAGTCAGGAGTGAGATCTTCCAATACAAAGTGCTTCCCTTTGGCTTGGCAACAGTGCCGTGGGTCTTCACCAAATGCATAGCAGTGGTAATGGCACATCTAACGACCCTAGGGATCAGCATATACCCCTATCTAGATGACTGCTTGCGGTGGCGTCCTGCAGCTCCAAACTCCACAAAGACCTTCACACCACTGTCTCCCTCCTGATGTGCCTGGGCCTCTACATCAATCTCAAGAAGTCTATTCTACCCCCAACCTCTTGTACAGACTTCATATGAGTGTCACTGGACTCCTCTCATGGCAAGGCATTCTTCTTGACCAAAAGGGCCTCTACATTCTAGGAAGCAGCACACAAGTTGATCTCTTACCACAGACCCACAGCCTGCCAGATACAACACCTCCTGGGACTCATGGCCTCCGTGACCATGATGACCCCTCTCATCTGGCTCCACATGGACCCTCTCCAGTGGTGGTTTGGAAGGAACTACGACCTCCTCTGGGAAAGCCAGCTGAAGAGACTGATTGTCTCTCCTTGCATTCTCATCATCTTGTCATGTTGGACCTCCATCCACAACCTCCAGGGGGAAATACTGTTCAAGCCATCCCAACCATCCATTATGGTGATGATGTGTTGGGGAGCCTACTGCAGAACACTTTGGGCCCAGGGCCACTGGCCCGATAGTGAGAAATGCCTCCACATCAACACCTTTGACCTCTTAATGGTATGGAAGGGTCTCCAGTCCTTTGAAAAACTCCTGACTGGGAAAATAGTCCAGGTCATCCTAGACAACACCACAACAATCTGCTACATAAACCACCAGGGTGGCACCTGTTCAGCAACCCTATTGGATATCACTCTCCAATTCTGGGACTGGTGCACTCACAGGGCAATTCACCTGGTGGTGATGTACTTGCCTGGGATGGACAACACGGTGGCAGACAGCCTCAGTAGGGCCAAGGACCTCCACCACAAATGGTCCCTCTCTCCTTGAGCCTTCAGGATCATTATCAGCCACTGAGGCTCACCAGAGATAGACCTCTTTGTGACAGAACACAACACCAAGTGCCCCCACTTCTGCTCAGGGGCAGGAACAGCCAAGGGCTCCTTGGGAGATGTGTTCCTCTTCAAGTTGAGGAGATGTCTCCTCTACCTGTTCCCCTCCTTCCCAC
>CAOKZL010003323.1:0-105635 GCA_948472985.1 Iguana delicatissima | reverse complement strand
AGAACATATTTAAAAAATATTTACATTAAAATCTGAAATGGTTCAAAAGAAGAAATAAGAATCCGTTAAAACCTCTCATTCACACAAATAACATGTGAAACAGTTCATCAAGTAATCAGTGCATTTTCCATTGTAGGAATCTGTCCCCAAAACTTCAGCAAGAAGGAAGAAAAATCAATTTCAAGTCTTTTATTTAAATAGCACCTTTATGCAGCTTTCCTTAAACTGATAATCTCCAGATATGTTGGACTACAGTCCTCCTTCTACATTTGTGGGTTTGACCTTTGCAAATCTGATTATTCTCGAGGCATATGCATGCCTCCCCCACAATTCTTTTCCTCCCATTCCCTTGTGTTTTGCAGGAGATGGAGAAGGCGGCAAGCATCCGGACAAAAGGTGGGGGTGGCACACACGAGCCTTCCTTCTCTCCTCTGGAGCGCCCCTTCCCAGTCCCTTGCCTCTGGCCCCCGTGCTGAGAACTCACACCGAGGCAAAAGGCAAGGGAATGGGGAGGGGGGAGGTTTGCACAAGCATTCCTTCTCCCCTCTGGAGCCCTCCTTCTCATTTCCTTGTGTCTGGTTTTGGCACTCAAAAGACAAAGGATGGGAGGGGGTGAGCCCCAGAAAGGAATGGGAAAGGGATTGCCGGGGGGGGGAGTGATTTGTGGTTTCTGTACCCTGAACCCTCACAAAAGTGTAGGGGGTACTGTAAAATGCCTATTGTACTTAGCTCACCATGAAAAACACAACCAATTTTGACAATTTTAGGAAAGTTGGTAAAGGGCATAATTTCAGAGAACTTGTGACTACCCAGTTAATTAAGTCGCATTCCTAGTTTATCCTACAAACTGCAAGTACCTCAGACCAGCATGTTGTCTTCAATGGCAATTGTTACCAAGTACAGTTGGCCCTCCACATTTGCACATCTGACTTTCACAGATTTGATCATTTGTGAATTTCGTCAACCTCACCCATGCCCTACCTCAGGCATTTCTTTTCTGGGGGAACATTCTCTCTTGGTGGCTCCAATGAGACTGCTAAGGCCTTTAAAAACCTGCCTCAGATCCTCCTCCTCCTCTACCAGCTGCAGCCTGTCCAGCTAAAGATGGCTCACAGCTGATTTTTCATCACCATAACCCCCTTGATGCCCCACACACTCAATGAAGGAGACGGGTGTGAGAGAGGAAGTACATACCAACCCCCCTTCCTTCTCCTTTCCCTAACGTGGTTTGAAACCTGGATGTTTATTCTCCCCATCATGTCTTGGCCCCCTTCCCACAGACACAGCCAATTAGGACTTCAGCTGGGGGAAGGAATGATAGGTCCTTGGGAGAAAAGAAAAGGCCACCACTCCTATGAATTACATTCATGATCTGATATTTCTTAGTTTGGTTCAAACTAGAACAGGGACACAGAAGCAAGCAAGCAAACACAAATCAGATATAAACAATAATTTACTGACACAGGTTAAGCTTATCAACTGGCCAGAATTTTCTGCCCTGATAGGGATATTACTATCTTATGTATTTACCAGAATGGGAGGACATAAAATCAGATCCAGTTTTGTGCATACAATTCCATAAAGCCCTGTTCCTCAATGAGAATACTATGATAGTAGCTTGTTCTACTATCTATCTGGTATGTCTGTGTGCTAATAAAGCCAGCTGTTAACAGACACCCCAGGATGCTGAATGCAGTACTGCAACACATGCCCCTGAATCAAATGATCTTCTTCTATCTCATTTCACTTTTCAGGCAGAGCAGAAGCCATCTGTAATTGAGCCATGGTAGGAAAATGCTTTGGCTCTCAGAGTATCATCCCACTGCAGCTTGTTATTAAATTTATTTTATTTAAAATACTTTTCCAAGCTGTGCTTTCAGGCAGTATCTGTGGAGCAACTGCAACTCTAGATAGGAAGGTTCCAGCCGAGAACACAAAATTCAAGTGTTTGCAATAGGTACTCTACTTACATACCCAGAAGCATGCTTTCCCATGAGCTCAAAGGTACTTAGCTTTAGGTGTCAGGTCTATGAAAAAATGTATCACACAGATTATTTCTCCACTCCTCTAAATACGTGCTAAACATATTTTCTAGTTTAGTGGTTCTTAACCTGGGGTCTATGGCAACAGGGACATGCAAGTGGAGGGCAAGCAGATGCTCACTCATCTGCACAGTTTGGGCATGCACACATACCTCTTGCCATGTCCCTCCATGCCCACACCTTCTGTTGCTGCATTCCTGATAAAAGTAACATGGCAGCAAGTATGTGTGCACACCCAAACTATGACTCTAGAAACCAGGGCTTGAATGTCCACTCAGCCATGGAAACCCTCTGGGTGACCTGAGGCAAGACACATTCTCTCAGCCTCAGAGAAAGGCGAAGGCAACAAATCTTGTCAAGAAAACCACCATGATAGCGTCAAGGTCAGGGACCCAGGCAGTGAGCCAGCCCGGAGAAGGGAGTGAGAGAGGTAGCAGAATCAAGCTGGAACCTGTCAAAGCAGGGAATTAACCACAGAAAGTCCATTTACCAAAGCCAGAACGATAAGCAAAGCCAAAGTCAGAGTCCAAAATCCAGGGATCAGGAGCCAAGAGTTCAATCCAGGGGTCAGGAGCCAAGAGATCAATCCAAGGTATCAGGAGCTGGGTGCTGGAAGCAAGGAACAGGCAAGGAGAGAGCTTGTAGAAGGTTTGCTACAAGCAAAGGAAAGCTTCAAGGCAGGCAGGTAATATAGCCCAAGGCACAGGTGTGGCCAGTCACTGCATCTTAAACTTAATCAAGGAAGCCTCCTTTTTGCTCAGATCTCTTAAATCTCTGCCTTGATTGTGGGCTGATTGGAGTAGGCTCAAAACTATATTCGGGATCACTGCCAGATCCCTGTTCCTCTAAAGGAGCAGGCAGAGGAACAGCCAAGCCTGCTTGGTCCATGACAGAAGGGGGAGCTCTTGAGCTGCAGGATTCATCTCCAGCCTCAGCAACAGGGACCAACAGCTGTTGCTTATCATCATCAGCTTCATCGGCAGCTTCACCTAGGTTCACCTTAGGGTTGCCATAAGTCAGTTCTCAAAGGGGAGAGATAAGAGGGCCAGAAAGAACCTCCCCCTGTCACTTTGTTGTTGTGTGCCTTCAAATCACTTCTGACTTAATAGTAAGCCTAAGGTGAACCTATCACAGGGCTTTTTGGGGGGTCAAGATTTGTTCGGGGGGGTTGCCTTTGCTTTCCTCTAAGGCTGAGAAAATGATTTGCCAAAGGTAACCCAGTGTCTGAGCGAGAGTTTGAATCCTAGTCTCTAGAAGCCTTTAATAAATAAATCTAAATTTAAATATTTACATCTCAAATCTCAGGGGTCCCTGGCAACAAATTTTATTTGCAGGGGGTCTCTGGTAAAGGAAAGGTTAAGAACCACTGGTCTAGTTTGACCTTTACAGTGGGGTCTACTTTGCTGTTGTTATTTTCAAACAAGGAAGAATCTAAAACCCTTGCTAATTTACTACAGTCACTTAGTCATCTTTTTTTCATTCCACATTTTCTTTGGTCTGACACAGTACAGTATAGTAAAGAAGGGAAGTTTCTGATGTACTGTAACCCTCATAGTTCTTTGTGACTGTTTCAGAAAAGGAAAGCTTTAAATATTCTTCTATTATTTAGCATCACTTCATCAAGTTTTGTTGAACTAGTTAACGTTAGTCACAGTACGTTAAGACCATAAGGAATTGGTGCTAATGCAAATGACAAGACAAACAAATAAATAAAGTTGGATGTTTTTATATTTCTAAGCCCCCCCCCCGTTTTAAAACACACATTATTCTTGTGAATGCACCAGAACTATATTTAATTACATTCCTGAAAAGGTGAGTATTTATAATTTTCAGCAAGTGTGTATTGTAAAAAACAAAACAAAAAATTCCCTGGGTATTTATAGAAATCTCATTTACAAAACTGAGAGGGGAGGCATGCATGTGCTAGGCATAATTGTGATCCATCTGAAATAGATTCAAGTTTCCGTTTTCTAATTAGTCCCCAAAAAGAAAATAGTATGAGAGCTTACCATCTTTATTACCAAATTATATTTATTACAAAATAACAAATTTTTTACTCATTCATATGAAGTATCCTGTGAAGGGAGGAGCTGGGCAAGGCAATGCCATGAGAGGTGTGGGCTAAGGGCAAGAAAGGATACACAAGTGGATCCTGTCTCTGACAGAAGGCAGACAGGAAAAAAATGGCACAGGGTCAGGGAAAAGCTGTAATAGAGAAAGGACAGTCAGTTGGGGCAAGAACTGAATAGGGTTTTGGGAAGCTGTGAATGATTAAAGAGTTAAAGGTTAATGTGTGATCTAATTGTGTATTAATCAACTTCTACTTGATTGTTCTTTTTTACAACTGTGGCTGGCTGTTCCTATTAAGTTTTGATAGAGTCTGGTCACACTTACCACAGTGAACACAAGTGAACAACACATCCATTGGTTCATAAAGAGATCACTTTGAAGCTGACACTGAAGGGAAAAGGGGGAAGTTGAGTGACAGGAGCCCCGGGATTTGTAACAGTGGCTAAAGCCAGCGTGAGGGGAATATAGTCATTTGAGGCCTCAACCATCTTGTCTTTAAAAAGCTGAACAGTTAAAACAGCTGTCAAATGAAGAACAGAGTGCATGCACAGCTCACTAAGGGCTCACTCTCTTTCTCTTCCTTTCTAGATCCCAGAGAAAACAAGACAAAATCCTCCAAAAGTCAAACAAAAGCATAAGTTATGTCAAGAGTGAGGAAAGCGAGATCTGTAGGACTCATTTTTGTAGTCCAAAGCCTCTTGAGCTCCCACCCTCACCAGAATTCAGTTTGGAGCACGGGCAGCACCAAAAATGTTAATTAGTGTTCTGCACCAAGTTGTAAAGCTTCAAATAAGCTTCCTTTCCCTGCTACATGCTGGGAACCATGGATCCTTTTACTTAACTGAAACGAATACCAAGGATCCTTTTACTTAACTGAAGAGAGAAAGCTCAAAAGCAAACAAGCAGAAACGTGGACTGATATGTGTCAGCAGATGAGTCCGTACATTCAGAAGAGGAGATGGATGGGAGCAGAAGGACAAGCAAAGGAAAATTATCCAGGACTGCAATTTATTTTTTAGGAAGCAGAGAGGAAAAAGAAATACTAAGACAAAAATGTCCGTGCTTCAGCAGTGGTGTGGCACATACGGCAGCATTTTCCAAAGATAAGAATATACAGGCCACTATCATATCCTATCAGTTGAAAAGGTTAGGAATGAGTCAATCAGTGAACAGGCTAATACTCTTGAGTACAAACCTTCTTGATCATCCCTAACTTTTTAATATTAATTGAAATCTTAACACTCCTTTGCCTCAATTATCCCATCTGAGTGAGGGTAGACCAACCAATCAACCTGGTAACTCCGGAAGGAAGTCCTTTCCCATAATTTACAGAAGGGCTGCAGTAGGGAAAAGGAACCACTGAAAATCCGCCTGCCATGTCAGATTCTGGTGCTAGCTTGATAGACCCCCCAAGGCCCCGCAGTGTTTCTCTCATGGGGGCAGGGACTCTTACATCTCATCAGATATTATTTGCACACCGTCTGACACATGACTTTGAGAAGTGGTTTATAAGGGCCAGGGAGAGCAAGCATGATGTAGTGGTTTGAGTGCTGGAACTAGGACTTTGGGAAGAACAAGGCTCAAATCCCCACATGGCCATGGAAATCCAGTGGCCTTGAGCAAGTCACACTCACTCAGCTTCAGAGGAAAGGCAAGGCAAACCCCCTCTGCATTAATCTGGCTAAGAAAACCCTGATAGGTTCTCCTTAGAGTCACCATAAATTGGAAATGACCTCAAGGGACATAACATACATACAAAAGCCAGATTGTAAGGGTCATTGTCACCCACAGGTAGCATGATCTTCCCTTCCTGTTCCTGGTTACTCTGGGCTTTGGCTTGTCACTCTTTGGAAGCCTAGGAAAGACTTCTTTTTCATGCTGCCTGAATTAAGCAGTTGGCATGTTGTGTGTGTGGGGGGGTACCTTTGCTTGGGGATAGCAACCAATTCTTTTGATCACTATGGGGCTTTGACAGGGATCAGGATGAAGAGGCCTGGGTCAGAGACCTATTTCTGGTCAATTTCAACTGAGGGACCAGCTGTCTGGATTTGTGCAACAGAGTTATCAATTCACATACTTCAGGAATGTCAGAGACCAAAGTAGGACATGCTGGATTTTCAGAGACATAAACAAGGTGCCTTCCTATCCTCTAAGAGTCTAAGTGATTAACTTCTGTTTTCATTCATTGTTATATCATTAGTGAACAGCTCAAGTTATCCTAAAATGGATGCAGTTATATAAACCTTTTATATACTCAAACAAGGTATCAGCTCCTTCCTTTCTCTGCCACAAGCTAACTTCCCCAAAGCCTCAGAAACCAATCTGTGCTTCCTTCAACACAAAGAATGAATGTGAATCTTCTATGAAGAAGTGATAGAAAGATAAAGAAAGTTTCCTTTTTGATTTAATTAGGGAGGACTGCACTGCTTCTTTCTGACTTAGTGAGGAGGGTATATGGCCTTACACGCTCCAAACACAAGGGCAAATTCAAATGGCAAGGTAACATAAGTGCTAAAATAGGATTTATAAGATTTCATAGTAAGGAACTTTGAAATTGCAGAACTTATACGTTCTTAATTTAACTGGGGTGTTGTTGTGTTTAACTGTCCTTTTAAAAAAACTGTTCTAACATTTTTAATTGTTAGGTTTTACATTCTTTTTAATGTTATTAATATTTTAATTCTACTTTAAATTTTTTTTTTTGCATTTTTATACATATTGTACTCATTTTAATTTGCAAGCCACCTTGAGTGCCAATTTTGAGGAAAAGGTAGAGTAAAAATTTTGATGGCGGTAGTAACACAGTCATTACTGTTATTATACCATCATCACCACTGTTCTCTGTATCACTCACCTACATCCTATAAGTCTCTTCCGGTATGCTAAGAAGTGCTTTCTGTAATAAAGGCTTTCCCATGGATCTCCAGAGTGAAGCGGGGTGGGAGGGATAAAATACCCTATAACAGTGGTTCTCAACCTGTGGGTCCCCAGATGTTCGTGGACTTCAGCTCCCAGAAGCCCCAGCCACTATGGTCAATGCTCAGGGCTTCTGGGAGCTGAAGTCCATGAACATCTGGGGACCCACAGGTTGAGAACCACTGCCCTATAACAAGCAGAATCCCAAATTCTGACTAACAACCTAAATGTGTAGTTTGGAATTTTTTTTTAAGCAATAGCAAGAGTGACCTCTCCCTCCTTTTTTAACCAGGCCATGTAGGATTCCTTCTTTCTCTCTGTTTTTTATGCAAACTAAACACCCCTTTCGCCAACAGAAAATCCCTGTCTGAAAAAATTAAGGTGGAATGCCTTGATCACAGCATGAGCACACACAAAATACTGTCTGCATAAAAGAATCAAATGGAGTATCAAAACACCTAGATCTTTGTCAGGACCCTGATAGCTGGAGCCAGACCAAACAGGGTTCAATGTATAAATCTTAATTTCTCCAAGTCCTGACTTCTACATAAAAAACAGCAATGTTGTACACTAATAGTATTGCAGAACAAAAATGTTACACAACTAAAATGTGCAAAATACAGCAATATTATACACCAAATCCACATATGGCTGCAACTTCAGCCAGCCCAGGTTTCTTTTCCTGCTGCATACTATTTGGACTGCACAACTGTTAAAGTGCCAAAAGAAATCAATCACTTCAATGTGTTGTTTGTATAGGGATAGCATGTACAATTTAGTTTTGCGTTTACTGTGCTTTCTAAAAGTTATAGCAAAAAAAAGATACAAGTGGCTGAACACATTTTTTCTTGGGAAGCTGTGCAGTCTTCTGTATGGTAAAAAAATTCTGAGTGTAGGTTCTGGCTGCAAAACTGAGCAGTTTCTCAAACCCTTGCCCAGCTCTCAAAAACTGCACAATTTATGTTGTGCTGAGAACAAAAAATTCCTGCAATTTACCAGAACTGCTGAAATGCAAGTTTTTCCCCCACCCAATTTTCTTGAGGGTTCAGGAACTCCAAATTTGACCCCAGTTGGAAAACTGCTGAACTTCCATCACTATTACAGATAAGCTTCAGACATTAAGACAATAAAACAAATAACAGAGTTAAAATAATAATAATCACGGATGACATAGCCATTTGAAGTTTGCCTTGATAAAAAGAAAATCCTCCTGGTTCAAGCTGTTTAGAACAGAACATAAATTGTTCATCTGAAGTATTTTCTTAACTAAGAACTTCCTCATTTCCTTCAGATCCAAGATCAAGAAAGGCACTCTAATAAACAGTTTGTCTCCTGTTCTTTAACTGGCATCTCCAGAAGAGTTCCATGGCACTGGGGATCTTAGAGGGCTCTTCTAGATTGCTTGAACCTGGAGAGGAAAAACACTATTCAAGAGAACGTGGGGAAACTCTACTCTCTAAGAGCTTTCCCTCGCCATCTGCAGGATCTACTGATCTGAAACAGACTCTTTCCAAATGCCTGCAAATATTGAAAGCCTTTTCCTTACTGACAGTGAAAAGACAGAAGGAAAAAAAACACACACAGGTAGGGAAGGACAAATAGATTCTTATTTCTATCTTCTCCTTCTTCTAGTACTGGGACTTTGGGCTGCTTAAAAACCATTATAACTAAAATGGCAGTAGGACACAAAAGCAGACCATCATTAAAATACAATTAAAATATATTATTAACAGCAATTTAAAAGTACAACACTATCCATTAAAAAGCTCTTTCCTCAGTAGCTCAGATTTCTCTTTTAAGTATGGTTGTCCCTTCTTTCAGAGTAGGAATGGACCATTTTGCATGCTCACTATTGTAAAAAAATTAGTAAAAAAATGTATGAAATAAATGTATACCATATTTTTCTATTGCAATTTTTTATTAAAGCACTTTGCTTCATAAAGTAAATTAGCTGCATAATTACTGCCACAGTAGCCAAACAGAGTGTTTTCAAAATTGCAGTTAACTTTCTCTGAGTGACTATTTCCAAGAAGGATATAGATTTATTATCAGATACACTATATCATTGGTTTGCAAAGGCATAGAAAGGTGCAGGTAAATTTAAATGAAAATTACCTATTGCCCAGATATACAGAATTGATTAGAACCTATATATCTCTAGTCAGAAGTAACTCCTGCTGAGTTAGAAAAATGGCTATAGGATCACAGGCTATTATCTCGTATTTTTTCCAAAATGAAAAACCCTGTCCTTTTGCTTTTCGTTGTAGGAAACTTGGCCCAATCCTGATAGTTTTTATTGTGCTCTTTCACACTAATTCCTTTCTACTTCTAAAAACTTTCTTATCATCCAACCTCAAAAGAAAAATTTCACATGTGAAGACAGTACAAAGTCCCCCCCCCAAGTAAGATACCGTAAATACAGAATATAGCTGACCCTCTAAATTTGCAGGTTTGACTCTCACGGATTTGATTACTAGCGAGTTTCTCCAACTCCTGCCCCCCTACCTCAAATACTTCTTATCTTGGGGACCCTTCCCTCTGCAACTCCAGTCAGGCCATCTATACCAGTGGTTCTCAACCTGTGGGTCCCCAGATGTTTGTGGACTTCAGCTCCCAGAAGCCCCAGCCACTATGGTCAATGTTCAGGGCTTCGGGGAGCTGAAGTCCAAAACATCTGGGGACCCACAGGTTGAGAACCACTGATCTATACCTTTAAAAACCTGCCTCTGGTCCTCCTCTTCCACCAGTCACTGCCTGGCCCCCTGAATGTGGTTCACAGCCCAGTTTCTCAGCACCACAAGCCTTCTTCCAATGCCTCCTACACCCAAGGAAAGGAGATGGGAAAGAAAGAAGAAACATAGGGTCACCATGCCAACACACCCATTTCCCTCTCCATTCCCTGACCTGATTTGGACCCTGGATGCCCACTCTCTCCACCATGTTTGGCCTCCTTCCCACAGATACATATGCACATTTTGACATTTGCAGTTTTTCCACTTGAGGATCCTGTGACCCTAATCCTAGCGAATGCGAAGGGCCACCTGTACATCAGAGAGAGAAGAGTGCCCTCCACTCCCTTAAGCAGCATTGGAAACTATATCAGTTGGCATTTTAATACATTTTCCTCTACCTCTTTTAGTTTTAAAAATGATTTTGAGGCAGTAAATATGTGAACATTTTATTCATCTTTCTAAAAGAAAATATTTTATAATCCATTTCCTTTATATTTTTGGGGAAAAAAGACTTGGGGAACAAATAGGCAAACTTTTTTTTTCTCAGCCTTCACATCTCTAAGTATTATTTTCAAACTATTTCTTGATAATCCCTAACATGAAAGTTGCCCTTTCCATCTTAAGTGAACAGTGAGTTGATACCATGATCGTAACATATCTTTATGAGGAACACAGCCCGTTCAGATTCCACCCATGTTTATATGTGAGGCTTGGATGGTTTGTTCAATGAGCACTTGACACTTAATACATATTTTTGTGGAACTCCTGCTCTCCACTTGGAAAACTATCCTTTTATTTTTCCTTCCTCTTATCCCACAGCTGCTAAGTTTTTGAACACGTCTGTCTTTTTGAAAGCTTTCTCTCTTCTTCTGAATATTTAACTATACAATACCTACTGGGACTTACAAAGCACTTTCAAAAGAACCTCCATTTAAAGGCTCCAGAGTAAATCTAGTGATTAGGGGAGAAGAAGAAAGGCCTCTTAAGTAAACATACCCTTTACATATGATTGGTTTCAAACGGAGAAGTAAAAGCACATGACATCTTTACTGTTAGTCTAAGTAATCAAAGAAAGAAATTACTGCATTTTCTTGGCCCAGTTCCCTCACTCCAGATTTGTGTTTATTTCAGGATCTGTTCTCTTCTATACAATTATTTATCGATAGTAATACAAATGTACCAATCCCCTTTAACAATTTTTCATGGAATTCTAACATCCAATTAGACAATGGAAAATTAAAGGTGCAGACCATACTTGTACGACTCTACAATGGGACTAGACATTCTGCCCAGAAAACCAGACCATTTAGAATTTTCTCCATCCACAGCTATATGGAACCTTTTTTCATTACGTGCACCAGGATCAAATAGTGCATTTCCCCAAGTGCAAGAAACAGATACAGATCACAATATTTGTATTAACTGTCCACAAGAAAGATAATGTGAAATAGCCTTGTAGTGCAGATTAGTTTGTCCATACTTGCTCTAAAATCCTCTGTAGATGATAATGTGGGAGGAAAGATACCTGGTTGACAGGGCAATTCTGCTGGTGGCAACTGGGAGACACAAAGTGGATGACCTTTCTTCAAAACCCTGCATGTGCTAGTGTGGCAGGAGGGGAGGAAGTGACATTTGTCCACAACTGTCTCTTACACACACACACACACACACACACACGCTTTATCATTTATATAGTAGCTCCATCGGAAGGGCTTTGGATTTTGGAGACCCAAAGGATCCACCGTCTGTCCACAGCATTTCCCTGATTCATCTGTTCACCACTCTTTCTCATACTGATGGTGAAACTCTATATAATTTTTTGTAGGACCTGAGAGGGAACATCTTCCCATTCCATCTTTGGAGGTGGGTAAGAGACATTGTCTTTCCATAAGCCCTCAGACTACAAGGCTGGACATTAAATAGACAAACATTCATTGTTTTACAATTGCTGAACTAACAGCTCCTAACATCCAAAGTGTGACTCTGTACTTTAAAAAAAGTATTAATAAAAGAAACATAGCATGCTTGAAATAAATTTAATAGCCTACGTGCATGACAATTACATTGAAACAAGCAACGTTTTTAAAAATCCTGTTACATTTTAAACAAATATATAACTGTTGAACATTTTAAAGAAAAGAGCAGCATTACGTACTGTAAGCTTTCCCACCTGACATATTTCTAGGGAATGGCCAGAAAATTAGAAAACTAGCTTTTATTCAAAGCATGATTCCAAATATCAAAACAATGATAATGATAATATCCTCAAAATTCTGTAACCAAACTACTCAAATCCAGTCTGGCTAGCACTACTGGCAGCAAGATACAGAACAAGACTAAGAGGGCTCAGACACACAATTTTATCTAACACTGACTTACTTTTAAGTCACTGGTTTCAGGCTCTCATTCTAAATAATAATCCTGTCTTCCAGCACTCTTCTGCCCAAGACAGTTCTTAAGCTAAGGATTTTGTTTGTTTGTTTCTGTTTTGGGAGAGCAGCTGATTAAAACTCACAACTGGGTTATTGGACGAAATATGCTGTAGCTATGAAATGATACAGCAGGGACCAGTTTCACTGTTAATTTAAAATGCTAGAATTAATTAGGTAGTGTAAATGAAGAATTTAATAAGCGCACTTTACAACTAGAAGTTTTGCTTTTATTAAACATCCCTGCCAAATGAAGCTAAATATCACTGGTCTGTCTTATCTTCCTTTTTCTCCTTTGAATTTTTCTCTATAAAATCTCTACAATTAGCCATTTTTAAACTACAAACTTTTGAACGCAATTAAAATTTAACCAGTTTATACATAGCAAGTCAATCAGTTGGATTTTCTACCTCTTCTTGGGAGCCATTTGAGAAAATTAAAGTTTAATTTTTTGTTTCTGAAGTCCAAATTAAAGGCTGTCTCAGAAACTGTCATTTCCAGTCAACTTGGTTTGATATACTGTAAATTAGCATCCTCTCCAATAAAAGAATATGCTTATTTAATAAACTTGTATCTCTGTGTATCAGCGTTATGAATCAGCTGGTAAAAAATCTACCACCTAAAAATCAGACTGTGAATATTATTATTTAACTAAAGTCTGGAAAAATATTTTAAAATTCTAGTATCTAAGCATTATCTCAATTTTAGGTACTCAGAAAAAAAGTTATCTGAGACTTATTCAACTTGAATAAATGCTTATCTGAAGTATCAAAACTGAAGATTTTATAATTCAAAACAAAATTTACTTCTGAATATCTTGGTTTTGAGGTTGAGTGCCATTCTACTAAAATTTAAGTACTTCTCAGTATGAGAAGTACTATGGTTTTCATTATGTCAGTCAATTTTAGAATCTCAGCTACAAATATTAACAATTTGATATTATGCAATTGTGTCAGCTGCAGTATTTATTCTTCAACATGAAGATGCATGGGTGTTCTGACACAAAGAAATCAACTGCTACAATCAGAAGTCATATGAATAACTTCAGGACAACATCTATCAATACATTACGAAAAAGTCTAACTGTGGAGACTAATCCAAGTTTACCAAAATTTATGGGCAAGTCTAATCAGAATTCATCTGCAAAGCAGAAATTCAAGGTATAATTCAAGCTATAGGAATCTGGGTCATTACATGCGCTGTAATGTCCCAGTCTCCAAACATTGCAAACAATAATTCTGAGGCAGAGAGTTTCTACCAGTGTAAGTCAGCAGGCTTCCCCACCACCACCACCACAGGAAACCAGAAGACTAAGTCAGCTTGAGGTTCAGCCAAATACAGAAGAGATTCTTTACTTTGTTATGGTCTGGGTATAGACCAAGGCTTCACAAAAGCAAAGGCCATCTCACTACCTGGCTCAGAAGGAAAAAGGTGCACCTGCCCCTAGTTAACAAGACAAAAGTTCTACCTGATTAGATTCCTAATGGGTCTCAGTTAAGGAAAAGGGTTAGGATCCCTGTAGGCTTGCTTGCTAGCTATTCAGTAGGCCAGGGCCAAATATCCCATACCACATTTGCCAGATCTTCATTCCTCTTGAAGGAGTGGATGGATTCGTATGGATTCTTGAAGGAGTGGGTGGATTTCTGTAATGTTTGGGTGGAGGCAGGACACTAATCAACACTTTTGAGTCTGAGGGAGTCTTACGAACTGAGAAGGTGGCCCTCTCCTACTTCTCTTAATACAAAGATGAAGCTTCGCAGTCACACATTTTTAAAACATGAATTTCAAGAGCACCTGGAAATGACAGCAGCTATAAATTTGACTCCAGGGTCATGGGATTCCTTAAGCTTCATCACCTTGAGGCTTATTACTTGATGCTATCTAACTGGACACAATGCTCCCAACCAATGCAGGACCATAGTATCCAAACCCATAGGTGTACCAGCCCTCCTATTAAGGTATGCAGCAGACAACTTTCTGAGAGCAGGGAACTAACTGGTAGCTACATCACCATGGCTTCAACAGACTGCCATGACTGCAGTGTTAGTAGCAACTAGTGAAACCTGCAATGTTTCCTTATGGTTGCAGGAGGGACCCTACAAAGCAGCATTTTCCCTTCCTCTCTAGAAGCAAAGGGAATGAAAAGTAGCAAGACTGTTCTTTTGTGCTGCTACATTTTTCAGCAGCGTAGGGGTTAGTGATTTAGGCAGAGGGAAATGGGAGTTGAGAGCGCACAAAAAGGGTCCTGGGAAAGTGGGCTGCAATCAGCTTGTGGCCTATCCAGATTTAAATATTCAGTGAAACACTTAACACAACCCAAGCAATTCTTCCTAGCTCTCCAAAGTCCTGATTTTTTCATATCACTTCTTATCTGTCATTTCTATGCTGTCAATTTCAGATCCAGTCATACTTTCACTGGTTTACCACAAACCCTCAGCTCAGCTGAAAAGAGTTATACATGGGCCAATGAAGACCCCAATGTTCAGATTCTTTAAGTTGGCTTCCCCATTGCCTGTAGTGTACTATCCCCTTAAAGCTGATCTCTTTTCAGTACAGCTGAAGAGTATTTAGTGGTCTGAGGCTCCTTTGTTGGTTTGCCTTTCTTACTCTCGCTACTGTCTGTCATGGTACTAACAAACAATAAAAGTAACTCCTGCTGTGTTGCAACCTTATCAGTGTGTGTGCCTGCTTTATAGAAACTGTTATGATTACAAGGCATTACACTGTCTCCTCACCAATTATTTAAGATACACTAACTAGAGTTTAACTGCCATTTCCCATATTTATTCTGTTGGTAGCTCCATTACTCTTAATGCCATTTGTCTTGCAACAGGAATACAGCTTAATAGCAGATCACATACACTGCATAGAAAAGGTTCCAGATTTAATATCTGGCATTTCTGGTTTAAACTGGGAAAGTCAGCTGCCTCAACTCCAAAGTACTGGACTAGATGAACCAACAGTTTAAGACAGCTTGGTGTAAGATAGTTTCCTTCCTATGATACTATGACTATACATTTGAAATTTCAGATATACTTCTGCAGGATCAGAGTAAACTGGACCCACCCTGCACCCTCAAGAGGGATTATAATGTTGAAACCAACAGCTGTTTCCTAAGCCATCTATTTGTCAACTAAACCCCTGAGTGAGTAATGCATGCAGTTCTTTCTAACAGATACTGGGGAGGCCAGCTGTGTTAACACCTTAAACCTTTCTTCAATGCAACACATTACTCAACTTCTTTACTAAGATATTAATAAGCAACTTAACAACAACAACGGTACTGACCAACTAACAAAAATGTCACCTAATTCACAAACTAAGCCCAAAATTTCCATGTTTACCAAAACTCAAGATTTCACCTAATCTTCTATGGTCTCCTCAGCCCCATAGTCTCCTGCCTTCTCACTTGTTTTCATTCTTTTATAATGCTCCTCTTTTGTACCTTTCACACATCTCCCAGCATATACTGTACTCTCTGTATGGTTGATGTTCACTGTTAATCATCTTCCCCCCAAGTTTTGCTCAGATGTTTCAGCACTGTGAGAAACACCATCCCCTCCCATATACAATAAATTGTGATGCCTAGACACCTTGTTTTCTTACTTTAGATATACTCTGTAAATCTCTTTTGTATCCCCCTGAAAACAAAGGTAGGCAAAGTGTGGTCTTGGCCTGCATGTACCCCCCTGGGGGGTTAATTTTTTGCCCCATTCACATCCTGTTGTTAAAAAAAGCCGCTCTCAGGTCTAAAATGTCCCAGAAAGGCCCACAAACATGGCGAACATGCCTATCTTGTCCCCAGAGGGAATGCAGGGACAAAAAAGTTTTTTTTTCTTTTGTAGGAATGGATGTGATGAGGGTGGGGGAGTGTGGCCTTCCTGGGGGGCTAATGTGGCTCCTACCCTTCCACAGTTGTCCACCCCTGCCCTAAAACACTGTATTTTCTTTTATCTGGAGGGAACAAGAGATTCCAAACATATTTATAGTTTTCCCTTACTTTTCTTCATGACGATAGCAAACGGCACTCTGTTTGGAGGGTCTTCAACAATCGGAAATGCATTTTGGGATGATGTAAGTTAGTGAAGCGAAGCTAGAGAAAGGCAGTTAAACCACATTACATTCAGCAATAGCCTGCATGCACAGTACTTTTGCTTCTAGCCTATGTTTGATGCTAAACAGTTGCCTATATTCTGGTCATCTTCCTTCTAGAAAACCAACCTTTCCCCTTGCCTGTCCTCCACCCACCTGTGCCTTGTTAGTCGTTTTTTTAAAAAAGTCTTTCTCTCTGAGTCCTATCATATTTCCCAAACACTTTTTGTCCTTCTTTTTAAAAGTTCTTCATCCTCAAATCCATTTTCTTGCCCTTTCCTTCTCTACACTCACTCAATACATCGGTATTCCCTGACAATTTTCTTCAAACTAAAAATAGTTGTCCCTTCCGTATTCATTGAGCCACACCAGTTTTTGCTTTCATTACCTCTATGACCCACTTCTTATCAAATCCTTTCCTGAATCAGCTCATGTGCCTGTATCACCTAACACACCCGTGGTGACACCAAACAAGGCATCTTTTTTGACACTGAGAAGCCAATGGAGAGACAACAGGCCATTATCCCAAATCAAGCTAAATTATCACAAGATTGAGATCTACACTTATAAAGCTGTATAAGGCCAAAAGATTAGAAACAGATATCCCCAACAGCCAGTTGCTTAGAAGAAAATAGACATCCTGTTCCTATTAGAAGAGAAAAATTAAATTAATTTAAAACGGTGCTCATTTTGAGGAGGAGATGAAATCAAAAATCAAATGTACGATCTTGGACATATCATTTGCTTTTTGCAACAGGGCTTGTCTTCAAGCTTCCAATGTCTCTTCACCAAAGAACTCAAGCACGCAACAGTCCCTATTTTGATTTTGTGGGATAAAAATTCACTATGCAGCCTACATGGTAGTCTCCTTAACATTTAAGCGTATGACACCTCATTATGTGCATGATTACTTCCTACAAACTGCCTACAAACCTATCTGGACAATATACTTTCATCCAAGTCCACAGTTCCTATACTGAGCCAAGAACCTGCCTTCAGTTCACTCTGCCATCCCTTTCATGTACACAGGCATGTACAATTTGATCTATTTCAAGATAAACAGCAACTTCACATGACTGATTGTTGAACAAACAAGGAAGGGGTTGTAGGGAAAGACAGCTATCATATTTCTATATTAATGGTTAATGTAAACTGTTGTGTAAATAATTCTAGTAAACTTTTGACAAATTATAACAATGTTGTAAACGGAACAAGCAAGTGGAAGCTCAAAGCATGTGAACTTCAATCTCGAGGAACAAGGGAAGGGAAAAACACCAGTGAAGGCGTGTACCTGTAATCTTGTCTCTCACAAGCTTGCAGGATTCTATTTCACCAATGCTCCCAAAAAGGCTCCTGAACTCTTCCTGCGTCATGTTCTGGGGCAAGTAGTTGACTATGAGGTTGGTTTTGCTGTCGTCTGTAGCAGCCCCTGTCTGCATAGGGGAAGGGCAGTTCCGACTGTTGCTGGCAGGTCCATTGGTTGTATTGGATGTAGGGCCATTGGACACCTGAGGCTCCATGGTGCTAATTATCTAAACAGAAAAGGAAAGAGCAAAAAGACCACCTTAACACTCAGACACAGTTGCTATTTTTAAAAAGATACTTACAAACAGACACGTAGGTAGCATTCATGGCCAATTTAAGACAGTTAACAAAAAACAAAACCCACCCTACCCAGCTTCATTCTTTTGCTATTGTTATAAAGTAGGTCATGGTAGTCTTTGACAGAGAGCACATAAAATGTAGAGACAAATAAAACTCCCCTCTTTTTTCTTTTTAATGCTAATGCAAAGATAATGTCTTTTTCCATCAGGCAATCATTTCCATAAATGTATATTTACACCATACAAATTTAATTATGATCAAAGGTATAATAACTGTGCTTAAAATTATAGTTTCATTTAAGTGGAAGAATCCCATGTAGAGGTAGAAACTGAAAAGGTAAAAATACATTAGCTACTTAATTACTCCAATACCCAGTGCTGTGACAGGTTTATCTAGGCCAATCATGCTATAGAAAGCTTGACTGTGATCCGCTTGAAGCAATAACCTCTCAGTCTTACCAAGCACACTTACTTGCATCACAGAAAGGCCTATATTCTTCAGCTACATTTGTCACCAAGGGCTTCTTTCGATTTTCTACTAAATAAAGCTCAAAAACTGCAAATACTTCTACATGAGCCAACACTGCACAAGTAAATAGCCCAATTTCTGCTAAATGTCGCACAGCCTGGCTTTAAAATAAAAACGAACACAAAACAGACAGTGGAATCTCTGGCTTAAATCTAATCACTAGTCTGCTTAAACTAGACCCACTGAATCAATGGGAACTAGGTAAGTCAACACTTATGGAAGTCCCACTGATTTAATGGGCTTACTCTAATTGAGATTTGCAACTAGATTTATATCTCTGATTGAACAAACTTGGAAGCTTCAAAATAATACATAATTTTTAACATGGTTCCAAAGATAAGGCTTATCAAACACTTTTCATCTTTTCAAAGAAGCTGTTAGTCTCTTGCAGCATAAAAAGTTGGGAGGAAGGGGGAAAATGTGGCAACGCCTTTTAGACTAACTGGTTTTTATTTTAGCATGAACTTTTGTGGACATAAAACCACTTCTTCAGATGTCGGTCATGGTCTTCAAAGAGGAAATTACAAAGGAAGACTGGAAAGAGAAACAGTTGAATTGAATTATATAAACGAATTCCAATCCATTAGCAGAGATATAAACAAAAACTATGGCTTCATGGCACATTACATATATTTAAACAACAGTCCTTATTACCAAACATAACAAAAGGAATCTTCTCAGTTCTGAATCAGCGAAACTAACTTTTAAAAAGCAGAGTTATTGTTTTTGCACATCAACACCAACTGACTGTAAAGAGCTGAAAGACCTGTATTACCTCACCCAGGCCTTTGAAAATTAAGGGCAAGGGACATGATTTGCATCTTTCTTGATCCTATTTCAGTCTGGTTCCCACAACTATATAAACATGTTTTTTATAGAGGCTTTAATATCATTCTGCACTGTATCTGAAGAAGTAGGTTTATATCCTCAAAAGCTCATGCTAAAAAAAGAAGCAGTTAATCTTAAAGATGCTGTCACATTTCTGGTTTTGCTCCTTCCTTGCCTGTTTCTTTATCTGTTAACACACCTCACAGTACACAGACATGGGTGTCCACTGGAGGAGGGGCAGATGCCCTGACTATAGAAGCTACAGTCCCAAATCCCAGCTTTGCTTTTTTTTTAAAGGGAGCATTTGTTCCATACTTGTAGCACTCAAGATATGAGACAAACGTTCTTCAATAGTTCTGTCCCTTTATCTTGTAAGCAACTTCTTTCCTTCCATTGCTTGGTTTTTTGAATCAAGCTATAGCAATGGCCGAAGGATCCACTGTCTGGGGAAGGATGTTCCTAATTCATTTTAAAGTCTTATTTTTTTGTCCTCCCTGGTTGGAAGCAATAGATATTCCATAAAAAAAAATAAATCAGAACCCACAATTTTAGTATAGCTTGATTGGGCGGCAGTGTACTAACCTGCAACCTCCATCCCAAGTGGCATCTTAAATAGAAGGTCTTCCTAACTTATGTCTTATTTAAAAGGAAATAGGAAGCTTTTTTCCTGAGTTCATACACACTACAAAATTATTTTACCAACAGATGAGAGAGACATCACTATTATACTCATATTACAGGGCAGGGGAAGGAATACAACTGAAAGACTGGAAATAACTGTCGCAGGAAGAACTACCACTACAGAGATAATACTTTTGTTTCCTAAAATTAATAGAAAATTAATAGAAGACCATTTTCACAGGGTTCAGTAGGATCTGTTTTGGGAGAGACTTGAAAATCTAGAAGGGAAAACACATACCCCTAAGAAAAAAAATGCCAATAAAGAAGAAGCTTCAAAGTCTGTACACCATCGTGCATGCTAATTCTCAAATCATTGTCCATGTGCTTAGCTTTAATCTTTTCACAATGTCACAATACACAGACAAAAGAGAGCAGGGCTTCTTATAACCCTAAGGTTTATACAGCTACTCAATTTAATGATGAAACCTCTCTTTGGGCCAAGGGATGCCCTCTGGTATTAAGAGTATATCATAGCTTGATTTCTACATGCTCTTCCACTTAGCTGAAACAATATGTGAATTCCAGAGGCTTCTATAGCCTCCTTTTAAATAATGTGCTGCTGAAATACGCAGACAGTCACAAGTAATTGTTTCCTCTTATACCACATTTAATAAATACAAAGATCCAAATCTGCTTGATTCAGGAAATCATTTGGTTCTGTTTTTCCTCTTCAAATATATGTTCATGAAAACACTTTAAGGAGAATTCAAGAACAGCCAATGGTAATATGAACTATTTAAGCACCATCTACTGCATCCCAAATTTCAGATATTCTGAAACCTGAACACTGAATTTGTATCCTGGAGTTCTAGAGTTCAGATTCCAGTGAATCTAGTTTTCATCCAATTGCATCAAGGAGATTAAAAATTCTAATAATGACTTCTGTTTCTCATTAGCAAAATAATTTAAAAAACAAATATCCACATTCCTTCAAGTCAGAATTTATTTGCATTTCAGAGAACAAATGTGGTATAGTGGTTTGAGCATTGGACTACAACTCTGGAGAACAAGGTTCAAATCCCTGCTCAGCCATGGTAACTCACTGCATAACCTTGGGCAAGATACATTCTCTCAGCCTCAGAGGAAAGCAAGAGTAATTTCTCTCCATACAAATCTTGCCAAGAAAACTCTGGGATAAATTCTGTTAGGCTTGCCATAAGCCAGGAACAACTTGAAGGCACATGACAACAAGCTATGCATTTCACAGAAATGGGAATGTCTGTAAGTAATACAGTATATGCTCCATTATGACTGTTACACGATACAATATAATTGTATGACTGGGACCATCAGGATAAGAGTGGCTTGAAAAGATGACCATGAGGTTTGTATAATGACATGTAGGCAAGTAGCTTCTGCTGCTTCAGCACTCTTACCCTGTTACCTTTGTTACCCTTTCTCTTCCTTCTACCTTCCATTCTGTTGTCTCTTCCAGTGTAGAAACATCAATTATAAATTCATGAAGGCAGACAATGGACTTTGATCTGGGTTTTTGCTTACATTATGCTGTAAATCACTATATATATGAATGATACCTGAAGTGACAGTAATGAGAAGTTATAATAACCCTCACAGCTTCTAAAGCTCATACTTTCAGTTCCCATTAAAGAAGAAGTTAGAATGCAGGGTAATATCTGAAGGCCACTATAATTTGTCCGCAGTTCTATCAGCGCAATTAAAATGCATAACCACTTGGAAAAATCAAGGCACCTACGAACAACCAAAATTTTCCATGGTTCTGGAGCTTGCAAGCTACTTCATTAGTAAAATAAAGTAGTGTTGCTACCATAGTAATACACAATTCTTCTGTTTTTCTCAATATTTCATTCAGACTGCAGTGCGTGATTAGCTAAAGAGTTTGTTTTCTTTCTTTATATTCAGATAGCCAATGCACTTGTAAGAAGATTTTTTCCTATGCATGTGTGTGCTTATGTGCACTAGTAGACTCTAAGAAAGCATTCTGTTATTTCAAAATTTATTTAGACATTCTTCTAGAAACCAAAAGAACAATGTAGGAGATACCCACTGTATAACCACTACCATAAACTGGGACAGACAATCAAATTTAACCCCTTTACATATATCCAAGAGTTCCTGGTTTTTTTCCTAGATAAATTTTCCTGTATCTTTATTCCACCCACTCTTTTCATGCCCTTCAGATTTCTTTAATTACAAGACATTTCTTTCGACATAATTTGAAAAACATGTTGATTAAACAGCAGAATCACTATGGCGATAATATCATTTCCTACAAATGTCTTGCATGTGGAAAATGTCTTGCATGAACATGTGATCTTACAGCAAACACTACCTCCCGAAAGGAAAGAGTATTTTAATCTCAAGCTTCCTTTTGTGTACCATATTTTTTGCAGAACATACACTTCAGCTCTTTGTAATATAATAAGATAACCAACACTTCTTACTAAAACAAAGGACATGTCATGCAAAATCAGAATAACAGTATTTGTTTTTCAATTATTTGCCTAACACACTGTACTGCCAGTGCCTTCAGCATCTGACATGCTAGAACTATTCTAAGAATGCCCCTGTAGTACACACAGCCAAACACATACATTCACATAATAGTGTATATTCCCAAAGAGTCCTTTTGAGGAAAATGGGAAGAAATAGTGGAATTTGGGGAAATTGCTGTTTACCAAAGAAATAATCCTTTTTCCATCTTCTGTTACTAAAAAGTAGGCATTTACAAAGTGTCCTGTGCATTTTTGAATCTTAAATTTCACAGGTTTCTTTTTTTTTGGGCGGGGAGGGAGTAAGGTTGGTATTACTCCTTCAAAGGAGAAAGAAGAGAAGAGAGAAAATCAGTAGTTAATCTGAGTATCAGCGTTGTTGCCTATCCACAAGGATGAAAATATTAAAGAACCGAAACAAAAATCCAAAGGGGACCGCCTCCTCCATCAGACATCTGATTTACTAATTTTACTGTAGTAATTCACAAACTCTTATCTTTTTCAAACTGCATAGTAGATAAGTTGCTACACTGGTGGTGCCTTCCTGAACTCACAATGTAATCTGAGACTGACATAAATTGGGGGAGCCAGCCTGATAGGGAACCACTGGAGACTGCAGGATGTATTCGAACAGTGCTAGTTAGGGATTTTATTCTATCTACTACCAATTTTAAAAAGGGTTAAAATAAAAACCCTTTTCAGGCTTGAGAAACCCCTTCCAGATGATAAAGACTTCAGTTGCACATCTCCCAAACAAGAAAAGCAGAGGAAACTCCTACAAACATCCCAAAACTTCAAGTTTCCAGTTTCCTCATTCCCTCATGCCCCCCCGCTATGTTTAAGCAGGCAAAAGAAATCCCTTCCTCTGATGAAAGATTTCAATTTCTCTCTCTCTCTCACTCCCCCTTCAAAGTAGGCAAGGGAAACCATTCCTCCAAATTATGACAAATTTGGGTATTTTCCTTGCCCTCACATTTTTTTTCTAAATAGGTAAACGAAACCCTTCCCCTTAAGGAATGCCAAGATGGCAGTTGCTTTCTTACACATCTAAACTACACAGGGTAGCTGGTGAGGCAGGCTAGTCTGCTTTTCCCTTTTGTGTTTTGCTCTTCACACATACTCCATAAGTGATTCTAGAGGCAGCTGTTTATCTTGCACGTTGTACATAAGAACACACAGCTACAGTAGGACCACCTAGAGTAGAATCCTATTCGCAGGTCAAGCTTTATTGCATTCTTTACTCTACGCTGCAGCAACCCAACACTGAAAGTCTGTCTTCCTCTAGCCCTCCTTCACCAGAAAACTTCTAGCTAGACAGAAGACAAGAAAAGGGCTAGGCTGGACTGGATTCCCATAAAAAGACTTTGTAAAAAGGAGCTTTTTTGGAAGAGGCTTTGTTAATTGAGATATGCCTGTACATTTGAAATGCTGTAAGCTGAGGCACTGTAACTGGGACAGATATCTGTGTAAGAGGCATTGAAAAGGTATGCATAAAGTGGATCTACATGTGTGAAACATATTCAAAAATACAGTGGATAATGGTTGAGGGCATAAAGATCTATAAAGTCTGCACTGTGACTTCCTCACTTTCTTATATCTATTTCTGATTCGTTTCTGGTTTCTCATTTTTCCCTTTTTTCATTTTTTTGATACCTTTTCCCACATTTTTTAAGTGTGTGCATAACTTCTTTGCAATTCTGCCTCTATTGGCTAGCAAGATAACATAAAATTATTTTTTTTAAAAAATAAAATTTGGATTTTATAATTAAATTAAACTTTTAAAAACCCATAAGCACTAGATTCTCATCACAAGTGAGCTTACTAAACCAGTATTTACAGTCACATACAAATGAACTAATGTTAGACATATACACACAGAAGTAACATCTGAAAAAAAGGAAAACTTGTATTTTTGCTTCAGAAAAAGAATAAAGGAATAAGAATAAAAATGACAGCAGCAGTGCGGAACATGAGATCTAGTAGCAGAAGTTTTAAAAAGCAATGTATACTTATCTACTGTTAAAAACATGAAAAAGTATTTTTAAAAAAGAAAAGAAATGAGAATGGTGCCCAGGTTGTCTAAGCTCTGGCTTTTGGCTACCCAGCAAACGACCTACCACCATATGCATCCATCTAGTGCTATAGTGGCTTCTGTGTCTGTTGTCCTGTAGGATTGCCCACATACAATACCAGTGCAAATGGTGACCACTTCAGCACACAATGGTTTAAGAAAGATGTTAGGAAGCTGAAACGTGCCCATGAAAGGGAGACCAAGACGGTAAACAGTCAGGAAATAAAGCCATAAGCACCCCTGGGAGAAAGGTGGGGATAAATTCAAAAATAAATAAATAAGAAATTAGTGGTTGTGGCGCTTGGGTGTATTTAATCTGGAGAGGACTGATTTGTGATATACACTAGAGCCACCTTAAAATAGTTGAAGGGATCTTATGCAGAAGACAGGGAAAACCTGATTTGTGCTCTTTTCAAAAACAGATCTGCACCTTTTCCCCAGATACTTCCAATATCATCCATTAGGACAAGGATTTGGGAGCCCAAATTGCATCTGGCCTGCAAACAATACAGGAAGTGTGGACTGAGGTAAGTTTATTAAACCTTGGACAGAAGTCAGATTCCCAATATTTCTCTGGCAATGGCTGGCACACTGCTGTATACATGGGACGAATAACAGCTGAAAATAGAGGAGCAAGAGGTCTACAGAATCCTTTTGTTCAAGCATACTGTATAGGTAGAACAAATCACCCTCCCCACCATCATGCTGCCATGTTTCTGAGATAAAAATGTGCAACAGTGCCTTAAAAAGGTTAGTCTAAGGAGTTAGAATTTTGAAAAAAGACAGTTAAAATAAGAAATTTTGATACAGTCCTTCTTTTCCACCTCCCAGAAAAACACATACTGGACAGATTAGCACACACAAAAAAAGAGAGATACTATCCTTCCATTTTTTTTTAAAAAAATGACATACTAGTATCTTACCTTAAATCTTAAGACTAGTTGTAAATAATGAACATCTTGTATAAAATTCATTTTTACAGTAAAGCAAAAGGCGTGTAAGCATAAAAACTGTAGTGATTAAAAAGACCAAATTAGCAGTCAATGCTATCTTTTTATGGCTCCCATAATATATTGCTTCTATCTAATATTATGAAAAAAAGCAAACTACTAAAAAAATTTCCCACATACAGTTTATGAAAAATTGATTTTTTTAAAATCATCTATTTTCAAACTTAGGGAAACTGAACTGTAGAAAACTTCAGGCTTGTATTTTATAAATGTTAATGCACAGAGAATAAAAACCAATAAAATTCTAATCTTATATGTACACATTAATATACCTTTCTGCTGAGCATAATATACAGAAATAAAGGAGTCACTTCAGTTATTATAGTATGTCTGAGCCCCAATGATGAACATGCAATTTCTAAACAAGTAAGCAAACAGAAATGAAAATAATTTTCAAGTTGGCTGGACAGACAGTGATACTTAAAAAGCATACAGGGAAAATTACTGTGGCATGATGCTAACAATGAAATATTCAGGAAATATAATTTCATTTCTAAATGTTAAGTCATGAACCAAATCAGAAGAAAATTCCTTCTACAACCAAGGTTGATGAACAATGCAGATTTCTGATATCGAAAGGTATTTTCATGTACTACCATTGTACTGTAATCTCTTTTTCCACATCACAACAGAAGCATCAGACAGGGCACCCAACTGAAAACTTAAGTTTGACTGACAGACATGTAAAGATACACTTTTAAAACAGAATTTTTTAAAACAATATGGTTTGTTAGGATATAGCTGTTAACTGAAGGCCACATAAAAAACCAGGTTTCCGGTGGTTCTTAATGGCTAATAAATTAGGATGCCTAGTCTACATATAAAACACATTACACAGACTACAGTTTTCTTGATCATCTAAATTCAGTCTGTATCCCTACATATCTAATTTCAAACTATGTTAGACGTGACTGACAGATAACCTACTTCCAATTAGTCACATATTCCGAACACCCACTCTGTAATTCGGATAATATTCTCAACCTAATCCTTGTAGTTTCATCCATCAAGAGTTAGGTGAACGTGTAATTCCGGACAAGTAGTCTCCTGCAGGCTTCTCATGCATTGATTTTTTCCCCTCTGTCTGTTTCTACAACACCTGCCATCACAGGTCTGACTATTACTAAATAGCCATTTGCCAGCTACGGGGCAATTCACCAGTTATGTGGCCAGATATTTACTCCAACTTGCTATTAGTTAAAACATTTTTACTATTTCTCAATTCTTCCTTTCTTATTAACAATGCTAGTCCAGGGAAAGGAAGGATTTTGAACAAGCATCTTAGAAGCTTTTACCTTTTGCTGTCACAAAAAAGCCATCTCTCTCACACTAGCCTAAAGAGTCAAAGCAGTATTGTTAAGACAACAGAAGTATACAAATGTGGAATCAAATCGTGGCAGATCAGGAATGAAATTATTCCTTTTCATTTACCTCGAACCTACCACTCGCTTCACATCTGACCAGCAAAGAGAACCTCCTTCTCCACAAGAAAAATCCAAGATTTTAGCTCATGAGACGATCTCAATGATTTGAAAGGGCGAGTCTGTACTCCTATAACCACATCATGGGGAGTAAGGCCCATTGAATTCAAGGCATCTTATTTCTGAATAGATTTGTACAGAACTGCATTGTTAAGAACATGATTCAGCAGAAGGTGGTGTGGACTGCAAAACGTGTCACTGGGCTGCAAAGGATTTCTAATCCCTCTCCAATGGCTCTCCTTGTCAAGGCTGATGAGAGTTCCAGTCCAGCAAGAGTTAGAAGGCCACATGATAATTAATCCCTTCTACTGAAATTACCTGCAAGGTATTTCTCACTGACATTAATTTATCTTCTTTTTATCTACTAGATTTTTTGCATATTATATTTTTTTTAAAAAATTGTCCTAGGCATTTTAGAGTAAACTATTCTGAGAACGTGCTTATAGGGTGTCATGCAGTAGTGGTTATAAATATGGCTAGATGAATAAAATAACAAACCCTTGTTCCTAAACTAGGGTGACATCTGAAAAGAGACAATCCACAAGGAGTGGAAACAGCTTGTTTGTGGGACTTCTGAAAGCACATTTTTTTTCTCAATATAACTCAACTGCCAGGCTTCAGTATCAATTAATATTTTTTTTATTAAAGCTTCTACACTGCACAACTAGAAATGTTATTATTTATTTAATAAATACATCATGAACACAACATAAAATGAGAAAACTAAGTTTCAGAGCAGCTCTGCCTCCAGGCAAATCCAATATCCTAGAAATAAATCTTTAACCCTCTGCATTTTGACATAACAACCTGCAAAAAGAAATGTATGTTTGTACAAAGGTATCTTCTATATTTTTCAAAAACAAAAACAACAACAACCCTCTATGCTCTGGATTACAGTTCTTTATTTGCCAAAATAATTTGTAAAGGAAAAGAAAAATGGTTTGAACTAACAGAGATTAATGGGAGACAAAACCTTGAAAATTTGGGAGTCCATAACACAAAGATGATGATGATGATGGTAATAATAATAATAACAACAATTTTTATTTGTTACCCAACTCTTCCCAAGGCTCGAGGTGAGGTACAGAATAGATGGAGTTAAAAGTCATATTAAAAGACACATAGAATAATACAAATCTATTATAATTAAAATATATCATAGGTAAAAGTACAATTAAAATACAGTTAAAAGTATGATTAAAAATATAATTAAAGGCACAATCAAAACTTGACTGGATAGGCCTGCTGGAAATGGGCACTTATATATTGATACTTTTTTTTCTTTCACACAACCATAACTGCTTATCCAACTAGATAACTGAAACATAAAACAGGAAAACATACTACATCTGCAATTGTCTGTCCAAGTTACCTGGAACTATGTCCCAGTGCACACAATGGGATTTGATTCTGGCTAAACATGTACAGGACAGTGTTGTTAACATTTAGCTAGTTAGCTGCGAGTCCCAATAATGGGGAAAAGACGAGATGGTGATGTGCAAGATATAGCAGTAATGTGCAAAGAGGTGCTTGTCTCCAGAAAGGGATGCAACCTGGTATGCCAGCTGTACTTGTAGAAAGGCACACTGAGATACAACTAATTAAACATCCAGAAGAAATGTTGGGAACAAGTGCCCACAACATGAACAGACTGTAGTTCCAGTACTGCATGAGTTTTTTTTACTGATCAGTAACATTTCTGTTGTCAGGGTGTAGTTCAGTGTTGAATGGCATGAGAGAACACTCTTTAAATTTTAAAAACTCTTCTAAGATTTAACCATGAGTGTAGTGGTCTTGACTGTTGAACTATGAACCTGGAGACCAGGATTTGATTTCCTGCTCAGCCATGGAAACCACTAGGTGACCTGGGTGCGTTACACATTCAGCTCCAGAAAACCCTGTGATAGGGTTGCCTTAGGGTTGCCCTAAGTCAGAAATGGCTTTGAAGGCACATCACCATCACCACAACAACAACATAATGTGCCCTGGTACAATCTCAGGGTGAAGTTAGCCTTGACAAGGTAAACAATACTTGTTACTTGTTATGTTCGTTTCCAGTGAGTTCAAGACAAGGTTCTACTCCTTCCTGTTTTATCCTTACGACAGCCCGGTAAGGTGGCTCAGGCTGAGGTCACTTGAGTTTCAGTGGGAACTAAAACCTGGATTTTCTAATTCCCCTTGTAACACCCTAATTACTACAACACACTGCTTCCTTTGAGACAAGCCATGGAAAAAAGAGAATCTGATCAGGGGTCCAATTACTCAACCTTTGCTTTCCATGAAGAAGGTCTAGGTCAGAGTCTGTGTACCAGAGTTTTCTGGAGCTCTAAGGTCCTGCAAGAAATCGCAAGGGAATCTGAGAGAGACTGTGATTGGGGAAACAAAACAAAACAAAACAAAACCCTGAACTTTGTTTTAGCTGTCGATACAGTAATTTTTATGTCAGGGGTTTCTTAAGACCTAGAAAGTGTTCCTTTCAAGGGTTCCTCTATGGCAGAGCTTTCCAAATTTTTCATGCTGGTGACACATTTTAGACATGCATCATTTTGCAACACAGTAATTCAGTAAGTGGATGCAGCCCCTCCACCCAATCCTGGCCTGCTGCCACCCTTGCCAAGGTCCTTCTCAGCCAGAGGCAAGGCGGCGACACACCTATACACTGCAACTGACACACCAACGTGTCATGACACATAGTTTGGAAAGCTCTTCTCTGTGGTAAAAAGGTTGAGAAAGGTTGGCCTAGGTTAAATTCCTGTCATCGTGATGTACTAGAAGAGAGAAAATATCCTGTTTGAAAACTCGGAGGGCTGCTTCTAACTGGCATAGATGATATTGAGACAGAAGGACCATTGTCTCAGTATTATGCCATCTCTAACTTTCATAGGATAGCAGCAGGTATGTCATGGGTGGGTAAACAACAGTCTGCAACCTCTAGGTTGCTTTCTTCGGACACTCATATTTTAAAACAAAACAGAAAAAGTGTTGGAAGTTCCCTATTAAAATCTGACAGCAAATCCCTAGCCACTGGAAAAAAACTAAATCAGTATCATATTCAACTTATTTTTATTAGATCAATATAAATTAAATAAACAGGATCTCAATAAACATGAAAGAAACATTGCTTTTTGTAACCTACCATTTTAGATAGCACTAAGGCATTTTATACTGTATGGAGAAGACGACATGAAAGAGATTTCACAACCTAATTTGCTAGAAGCTTGTGAATGTGATATGAAATATAACAGAGGTCATGGCAATAATAATAAAAATAATGAAGAACACCTTTTTTCCCCAGAAAGGTAAAAAATCACAAATAGTACTTGGATGACTAACAACACAATGGTATGTGTGACTACAAACATTCCTACAATCTTACAAACAAACTTGCCCTGGTGAATGCAAGGGATTGCACTGTTGCATTCCCATTCTATTTATTGAGTTTAATCACTCTGTTCTAACAAGTGCTGTTAAATTATTATTATTCATCTAGAGCATTAACCACAAAAATATTAAGTAGAAAATACACATACACAAAAGAGCAATGACAGATGTCAAAGAGATTTAAAAACCAAGAGTTTAGAGAGGACAGGATTTTTTTTAAAGCATTTTCAATGTAACAAAAGCTTAGAGCTTGGAAGTTTAACTTTTTGGACTAAAACTCCAAGAACCTCCAGCACAGCCAGTGACTCTGCAGTCTCTGCAAGCCTATCTCCCACGTGATTTCTTTCCATATTACTAAACAAGTCTTCCACCCATTGCTGCTCTAACCCATACCTGTAGCTTTCAAAGACTGACAGCCCTGAAGCAAGTTCCCATATATGTTAAGGACACAGTCATTTCATACAGATTTGTTTACAAACTGAACTACCACCATCAGCATTACTATTAAGAATGGTCATGTTGGCATGGACCTAGAACACTGCATCCCAAGCTGTCTGATGTAGGGGACCAGTAATTTTTTTCACCAACATACAGGGACAGGCTCCATATATGAGCCCACTGGCTACAACTGTTTCTTTCTTGGAAACCTGCCAGGACAATCCTAGACCATCTATTTGATCTGACCTGAAAAACCCAAAGAACAGCAAAGCACAAGAGCGGTACAACAGAACTCTTGTTTCCCAGCAAAAATACACAGCTGAACTCACATGGGAGTACACATAGATTTACAAATATTAGTTGCTGCAGCAGCTCTGGTGTCACTGTTGTCTCCACATGGTTGCTCTGCCCACTTCTACATGTATTAAACACTGCACAGATTATGTATAGTGTGAACTTTCTTTGCTAATCATATGCTATTCCATTTTGATCTAGCTTACATTTGAAGTAAACCTGTTCCCTTGAACAAAATACTGACAGATTTTTCTCCATTTAAAATTATTATGAAACAGTAGTATATTTTCTCTTAGCTGTTTCTGCATAGATGAATGGCAGTACACCTCGTACTTGAGCATCCACCTGAAAAAATGAGAGCTCTGAAGAAAGCCATATACAATTATGAATAGCATCAAAATGAGAAGAATTTATTTTTAAAATATGAGTTTTGCTTTGATCCCTTTTTTTTTCCTCCTGGAACCTTTCCAATCAATTGTACATCTGTTTAAAATTTTATAAATTAACTGAGAAGATATGCAGAGCATTCCATTTTTTGAATCTAACTAAACTTCAGAAACACATGAATACACAAGACCACCTTTGCCCAACCATTTCGTAATACATTTAACAATGACATTCACAGGATTTTCTCATAGCAGTGTGTGAACAAAGAATGTCTAAAGAGCAAGAAGTATCTCTCTAAATTCTAGGAATGCTGTAGCACAACTACGCATGTTTCTATGTAAGAAATTTTCATTTCCAAGTGCTTGGAATATTTATATTACATGTCTAATTTCCCCACAATTTTAACTGAATGAATTAGACTTTAAGAGAAAAAACACAACTCTAATGCTAGAGATTTTATTGTCAAAGAATATTGTGATAACCTCTAGGATAAGAAGCTTTGAAAAGAACTGCTCAGATCAAGGAGACATGATCCAATAACTGTCAGAAGTACAAATGTGTGCAAAATCAGTTTCTACTGTTAGGTGCTGGGGACAAGTAAGAGGGTGGCAACTATTGTGCCTTGCCTTTGAGGTTTTTTTCCTTGCCTGACATTGCCTACCACCAGATACAGAACACTAGATAAAATGTGCCATTGGCTCAATCTAGAGTTATTGTGTACATGATTACTTTCACCACAGTCAAATATGCATGGCTAGTAAGCCTAAAATTGAACTCCATCTAATCACAGCAAAACAGGCAATGCTAGTTTTCTATCCTTGCATTGCACTGCACCCAATTCTGAAGCAGATTTCCATTCCACGCCACTGGAAGAAGAGTAATTAATGAGAGTTCTTCCTACAGAAGCAATGGCATTATCTTTGAAGAAGAAAACATAGCACGGAACTATATTAGAAGTGATTTTTTGGGAAAAAATGTAGCTAGGAAAAGAAATGAAACAGTACAGACAGATGTTCTCTCTACCTGCATGCACCTAGCTGTACTTGACTTACTCCTTCAGTGAGAACTTAATTAGATTATAGTAAAGTTTGAAATGAAAAATATACCACCATCTTTCAGCAAATTCTCTCTAAAATATTCATCAAACATTAAACCAGACTTACCAAGCACACTGAACAACGCAAGCAAACACTGGACCCTGCCTTGGATCCATTCCTGGGAGAAATTCAACAGATAAATAAACAAACATTCATGGAAACGTATTTGCAAGGAATTAGGAGCTTCTCTCCTTCATACTGAGTAAGACAAAGAATCATTACTTGTGAAAAATATTTGAAATCAATTTATTGAGCAAATCTAAGATGAACTCAATATTTTTTAATTTTTAAAAAAATCTGGCTACAGAAGAGATGTGGCTGTCATTAATTTTAATGATATTATTTTCTATTAAAATTTCACAATTCTTAAATGGAATATCATGTATAGAAGCATGGCAATGGTCGAAAGGCAATATAGCAACTTGGTTGAAACAAACTAAGCAGGCTACGAATACTACCAGTTCCAATAAGAAAGAAAGACAAGAGGAATATAAATGTGAAACTTTTTTTTAAATTAATTTTTTTTTTTAAACAACAACAACATGATAATAGATTGCGCTGAGATATTTATTTTGGATATTCCTCTCCTCTCCCCCCACCAAACAGGCCTGGTATTCTGGGTCTGAAATACGTTCATTCTGCAAGCATGCTTCCAAAAACATTAATAGGACAACTGGAAAAAGATGGAAAACAGCGAACTATGTTTTATTAAAGATGGAGAGCTGATACAAAAAGGAAGGAAAATAAATGTTATGAATTAAATCAAAGATAAAAAGAAATAGGAAGTCCTTTAATCTACGGACACTAAAAAGACTTTTGATAGGCTGGAAAGGCTCTAACATGTCAAATGTAAAATCAGTAACCGGCAACCTAACACCCTCTAATGTTTCAGACTAGAACTCCCACTGGCCTCAGCCAGCATTGCTACTGATCAGAGAAGTTGCATGGCTTTACTCAAAACATCTGGCAGGCCTGAGATTATTATCAGATAAATATGAGACAGGTCAAACTTTTAAAGAGTAGCTCAATACTATGCATACAAATCCTATGGCTGCAATATTTATTAATGGGGCTTAAAACTGGTTTTAACTTGTCTATCTCATGTAATACTCTTACAGAAATAACTTGGAAATAATCCAGAGTATCAATGTCATGGCAATAACCTATAGGTCCAGAAGAAGCCAGGCTTTATATTATTCATTCATTACAGATTTAGAGTGCAATCCAAAGTAGCCAATATGGCCAAGGCTAAGCCACCTGCAGGCAAATTGAACCTACACTAAATTCAAACCCAGTAAGAGACATTAAAAATCACTTAGGACTACCCTTGCCCTTGCTTAACTTTGAGCTGGCATAGTGGCTATGCCTCAAGGTTGGAATAAGTTTAGCACTGGCATAACTCAGCTCCTCCCTCCTCCTCTTCCTTCGCGCACTTCTGCTGAACCACTTCATCTGACAGAGAAGTTGTGCGAGCAGATCCTTTTGCCAGCTGATCTCTAAGATCAGCCAAAAGAAGTAGATTATGTTGACATAAGGGAAGTTCAGATGACAAAGGAGCCTTCAGTCTATTCTTAATCCCCAACCATCTTTTGATTATGGATTAGGATTGTTACATGGTTGTCTCAGGTCAAAAAGGAAAATGT
This sequence comes from Iguana delicatissima, assembly GCA_948472985.1. Lineage (NCBI taxonomy): Eukaryota > Metazoa > Chordata > Lepidosauria > Squamata > Iguanidae > Iguana > Iguana delicatissima. The sequence goes on along the minus strand of CAOKZL010003323.1, from coordinate 71,439 downwards.
ACAAAAATTTACCAAATCTACATGGATATATAAACAACAATGAATTAAACCTAAGAAATAAAACTGAAACATCCAGGGAGAAATACAGCTTTCACATACATAATCTGTGTATAGAAAAAAAAAGCTGCTGTTATCAATCATAAGATGCTAAACCAGTCTTTAATGGTGGGCATGGACTGATGATCTAAAAATAACCAGTTTATTTAAATGTGAAACAAATGAATGTACTCCCAAGAATTTTTTTTTAGCTAATAAATATTTACCTAACTTTTTAAAATGCTGTATTAAAAGACTGGAAGGAACTATTGAATATGAGGCAGTAGGATCTTAAAAATAGCCCTGACAAGTGTGATCATTCCTTGGAAGAAAACTGTCAAGTTATTGCATGACATTATGAGGGGTATGGATCTGGAATTGGAATAATAGCACTAAAATAAAATAGTATGTAAAAAATATGCTACAAAAAGTCACCCAAAAACAAATTTTGTAAAACATATTTTTGAGACTTGAGTCAGATAAATGGATTAAAAATTAGACTCAGGCTTTTCCCGCTGACTACTTGCCAATACATTAATAATAAGGAACGTCGTTGGGAATAACAAAACATTAAAGTGTTTTACAAATGTGTGTTTTTCCAACAGGTGAGAAGGGAAACACATAAGGCCCACTCTTCTCTATCATTCCTGTGCCCACATGAATAGTTTGATGAGGAGACACCGTCTACACATGTGGGCTACCCACAGAAGCAAGAGTCTCCATTTTCCTGTGTAGAGAATGTTTACGGACAGAAAAATCTCCCCTCTTCAAATTGGTCACTTTTACAGGAGCAAGGCAACAACAAAGGATGAGGAAGAGGGAAGTCCACTCCCTCATATATTGAATAAATATGCAGAAGAACACCAAATAAAGGCTTAAATGCTTATATAACCCCAGTTTTCCACATTTCCTAAAGATCTCATATTCTAACATCACAGAAATGTAGAAACGTCTCAATTCATCAGTTAACAAACATTATTATCCCACCACGTCATGTTGATGTCTAACTTCTTAGCTGTTCTAACAAAGGAAGAATACTGGCACTGCATAGTATGACCCTTGCTAGTTTTAAACATCAAAACCTACCACCCTCTGGAATTAGCTCTGATCCTGTTGTCCAGTCACCCTGTTTAGACAGACACTGCTGAAGACTTAAATAATTTGCTCAAAATTTTACACTTCTGGTTAACAGGCAAGTTTGTCCATCTCATTTTTACTCTGAATCCAGATAATTTGTGTTAAATATTAAATACCACAATATTAATGCATATAATAAGTACAACTTGGGATGTAGGCTATCTATTGTGTTCATGCTTTAAAGACTGATCAAACACACACATAAATTATAATATATGATGAAATCAATACAGACTACCAGATGTAGCTTAAAACGGGGCTCAGTGCACCATCAGCCTAACAGGACAAATTCTGCAAGAACAAAGGTATCTTCAGCGGGTGGTAGAAGGCAAAGACACTTAATAGCTCTCCTGAATTGTTATTTTACAATTTAGGTGTAGGTACAGAAGTCCTCTTCCCATGCCCCAAACAAGTGTAACTCAGCACTGCTGAGATCCACATAAGTGCTTCCTCAGCCTATTTTTACAATCACGCAGGATGGTATGGGAGGAAGGAGTTGTTTAGGTAACACAGTTTTACTATTATAAAAGGAGAGACACAGCATTTTCTGAGAAAAACACTCACTAAAAAATTAGTTTCCACAAGCTGGACAAACTGGCATTTCTGCAGACCCCTCAAAGGCAGACCCAGCAGAACATATTTCTGTTGCTGGAACAAAAGTGGTTCAAGGGATGAGATGGGACAAATATTGTTTAAATGATGATGACCTCAGCATAACTTTAAATCAAAAAAGTCCAAATCCAAGGACAAAGAATGCACAAGATCCAGAAATAACAAAAATCTGACAATACTTCTTTGCTATTATTTTGAAGTTTCTCAAAGACAAACTACATAGTAACTTGTAAGTAGGATTGGCTAATATGAGCTTATGAAGCTTGCATATGAGCAAAAGATGCAATTGGTGTAAAATGCAAGCTCTTTTAGTAACAGAGGGAACTGCTGTAGATGACAACAACAACAACAACAAATAGAAGACAACATATGACAAATGACCATTCAGTTACAATTCAGATAAATGTTTAACTTAGAAATAAAGTCTTCCAGTCAATCTTTTGGCAGAGGAAAACATATTGTTATGTAAGGTTTCATAACTGTGAACAAGTTAAGTCAGTTTGTAACTGTGTACTTTACAGGTCAAAAATCTGTATACTAATTGCCATTACAAAAAACAAACAAACAAAAAAACACACACTCACACTGTGCATTGTAAAATCAGCAAAATTTGTACACTAACTGCCATTTTGTTAAAAAAAATCCTCATACTGAGAATTCCAACATTGCTAAAATTCACTACAATCATTAAAACTGCTGTACAATTCCCAAGGACTATTGTAATTATCTTGAATGGGTAAATTTGGAATAAATCTCATGTACTAATGTAGTAAACTACAAGAGTATCCAACGTAACTATATGGTTCAGTTTTCCAAATTGTTTAAATCATCCAACACAGAAGTCTAAGACTGAACTGGCAAATACAGGACACGCCTTCACCCAGAAACTACCCTAAAATGTTTACAAATTCTGAACAATCTGTCAGTGCGTTATAGTCACGTGAAATAACTGAATGATGTGAGAACACAGGGCCATTACCACGTCATTTGCCACCTCTGCTTCAGCAGGATAAAGCCTTGTGTATACATGCAGCAAAAAGAGACAGCAGTAAGGTGACAGAGACAGAAGTTGAGCTGGTACAAAGCCCCGTATCATTCTGGATTGCATGTGGGTGATAAAAACAACTCCTTGCACGTAGAAAATTCATACCACAAGAATGTGATTAACTAGAACTTTCTCCTTAATGTAATACTTAATCCTTTCAGAACTTACGTACACATGCAGCAGAAAGAAGTGCTGCTTTGTACATGAGGGTTCCATTCCCCCATTCTATCGCATATATGTATCAGACCTTAATATGCTAGTGGTGAAAATATGTGGTGAAAATATAATTTCCTCCTTGTTGACAAAAATGCATTCAATATATTTCTACCTCAGTCCTCAGAATTCCAAACTAAGCAACCCTTTAAAATAACTGCATAAAAGAAACACAGTGTTCATTTCAGTTTTATTTTCCACTTTACATTATCGATGTTCAAATACCAGTACTCATAATGAAAAAATGCTAAAACCACATGCATTTTCCAGGACTAACATTTCTACTATTAAATATATAGCATGCTTCTTAGTCAAGCAAACATCATGTCAATTCATTAGCCACATTCATGATTTTCATTCAGAACAGAGAAAACTTGCGGTAACATTTTTTGTGTTCCAGAACCATATGCTACAATGCAGGACTACTCAATCAGTTCCTTCAATAGTCACATTCAAGGCTGCTTCAATTACTACTCTATGTTAGTTCTAAAACTGCTTCTGTCTGTAGCTAGTTAATTCCCTTGAACAGCTGCTGTTGTAGGAAGAAAACTTAATGCTGCAACCCCACACCCACTTACCTAACAGTTAACCAACCTCCTTGAACTGAATGGGACTGCACTTAAAAGCAATATTCTCCTATACAGCTGGCATATTAGAAAGGCCTGCATATACATACAATCAAAAGTCAGGAACGACTCTATATTTATTTCTTTATCAACAGCAAAATAGAGATGTAGACCCCCCCCCCAAAAAAGACCAATTACTATACTGATTATAATTAATACAAATTTTATGTTGACAATTGGTTAAAACTGAGATTAAGCTTTCCAGAGACAGCTAATCAAACTGTTCTGAAACCAATATGATGGTATGTATTATAGAAGCAGAAACAAGCTTTTGAATAAAAGCTTCTTGTGTGCCAACTAGTTGAGAGTAGTATCAAAACTAAAACCAATACTATCTTCTGTTCAACAATTCAGTAGTGAGCAATACCATCTCCTCAGCAATGGATTCAGGGGAATTACATTCCAGGTTCTAGTTTGATATGCGAATAGAAAAATATCATGCATTTGTCTTTAGGTTCAACCTTGGATGGAATCCTGCAGTTAGGCTTAAATTTCACCAAGGTCAATGAGATTTAAGCAGCTTCTATACAGATCTGCAGCCTGTCTTCTGAGAATGTGCTATACACCAAACTGATTCCCAGTTTGATATGTATTGATAGGAAGCTTTCAAGGCCAAGTGCATGTTAACACAGTGCTCACAGAGAAAGCTATCTAATCTTAATTATCAGCGCAGCTTGGTGATAATAACAAACAGAACAAAATAAGAATACCATTTTGTTTCATGAACACTTGAACAGAGGTGTAATTTTCTTTGTGGAAAAGCTGCTCTGGAAAGAGTTTATCTTAAAATGAACAACATTATTTTGGAATTTTTACAAAGTAGGACTCCTGTAAGAAAGCAGACATGGCTCCTAGCCAAAGGAAACCAGAACTAGAGCAAAATGAGGGGAATATTACCCCTTTGCTCCTTTACTATCTTCATTGGCAGAGAGGGTAAGAAAGATAGTTGTATTTATTATTTGTAATTTCAATTGTATTTGTTACTTGTTAAGTCAGCTTGAGGAGCTTTTAAAGATGACTGACTCCTATAGACTTTTCACAGCTCCTTCTCAGTGCTTAGCCTGCTAATACAGGGCACTTGGTACAGATGGAGCCGGTCTGCTATTTCTCAGGTGCAAAACGGAAAATAAATATGCTAGGAATCTTCGGAGTGAATATCAATTAGGACAATATACTTCTACATCATCGGTCAGAGTGAAGTACAGATGAACTGATTGTTTTGTCTATAGAATGTATAGCTACCAACACCAGGGTATTTTAGATTTATATTCTGACCTAATGGGAGTAAAACATGAGGTAAAGTGTTGTAAGTTATCATGTCAATCATGAAACAAATATGCCTAAGGCATTACAAAAGTGAGTGGAATTTCAAGACTCTGAGCACTGGCAAGGTTCCAGTGGTACTGCAGTCCAACGCCAACACTCAGAAACACTTAAGTGCACACAGAAGCACTTTGCACGGATTTTCCTTGAAGCGTTACAAATTATTGTACAACTTCCACATTCATTTGCATCAGTTTCAAAGCAAAACAAGCAAATCAGAACTCCTGTTTATAATCAAGATTGAGGACCACTGAAATGCCCCTCCTCAATACTCTGCATTAATAATGCTAAATCCAGTGTTCCTGGCATGTGTAGATAATCACATCCGCTCTTGGCATCCTTCTGATGGTTTCAGCGATGTAAGATCATTACAAATCAAAGTACTTCTAAAGGGGACAGGCCAAGGACATCTTATTCATCCACCACAGTATTGGTGAACACCACAATCATGTTCACCATCTTAGTAACACAGCGCTTCAGCATTTAATATATGTTCCTAATCCCAAATACAGTCAAAGCCAGTGTTGCACAGAGCATCTCTAATAGCATGTTCAGCCTTTATCTGAACTTATTTCTTCAATGTTCTTGCTCTCTTTTTATCTAATGTAATTAAGAGTTTCTTGCCCTTTTTCAGTATTTCCCACCTTTTCTAGGTTACTACTTTTTACTAAAAAAGGCAGAGTTAATTGAAGAATAATGGATGGGAAATACTCTTGAGTTCACTCTTTATTTCTTCAAGACCCCACAGACTTAAAAGCCATGCAATGGCTAAAGTAAGCTAACATGATTATTACACAGAATAAAAAGCGCAACCCATAGAGGTAACTCACAATGAATTTACCAATGATCTTTCAAGTTGTGATAAGAAAACATAAATTATGAATATTAAATATGTTTGTTGTATATAGCAATATGGCTTTTAAAAAACATTTTCAAACCAGGCTCTTAAAATCCTTAACAGGATTTTTTCCCCTCTCTCAAACTATGAAATAAAGGTAGGTGGGAGAAGACAATAACTTAAGTCAATTTAGGACCCTACTACAAAATTCAAGGCCTTATATTTCTACACCAAATCAAAATTCATCCTTCATATCTCTGATACTAGATTTGTACAGTCCCTCATTTTTATCTCCCACCTCCACTGGCTATGTTTCCTCAATTTGTGCCATGGCTTTAAATTTACTCTCCCTATTTTCTTTGCTTTTACAATATAGCTAGTGACCTATAAAAATCAGTACCTGAGAGTCTCTGAAGTCTATTACAAGTAAATGAACATGTAGAAATATAAGCAGAATATGTGAACTGCTACTGATAGCTATCTAGCATGTAGTACATATGTGTTCAACATTAAGTTGATTCCTCCTTGATTATATCAAACCAAGAATATACTACTAGTTTAGCATCATCACCTTTTTATTCAAAAAATTACATCATCACCACTTTTTAGAAAATTGGTGATGATGTGATTATTTTATTCCATTTCATATTTTCTGATCACCAAATTAGGTGCAACTCATACACTCTTGCCTGTTCTCACAAAAGACAAAGTATATCTGGGTTTACTATACCAAAGTGACAGAAACACTAGCGTGCACATGCTCACACATACAAGCATATACTCTACTCATTCTTCATCTATCTCTGGAAAAAAGAGAAGTAGCAGAAGATGGATAATTGCTTCTCCAGATGGTATTCCTCAATTCTACAAAATTCTGATCCTTTCAGACCTGAATATAATTTCTTGAAACTCTTTTCTCTCCCAAACTCCAATGACATTGAAAAAAATACTGCATTGCAGTATTTGCCAGTGTATCGGAGGGTATTCTGTTAGATGCCCCAAAGTCAAACAGTAAAAATTCAAAGGCATATATAATCACATATAGTAAACATCAGATCAGTGAAGTGGCACGTGCCACATTGTGTGTGTGTGTTGTTCATGACTGAAAGTGTATTCAAGATAACGTCCCATTATATTGTTTAAGTCTTTGGTTATGCATAAACCATCAAGAATCATCACAAACATCTCATGTTAGTTTATAGGGTAATCATGAATAGTCTAGAACCATGATCAATCTACAAGGATAAGTACAAGTAAGACTTACTGCTGTATATGTTTCAGCAAGAACTTCCAGCAGCATTCTTAGTATTAAGAGTATGAAAAACTCAGTGGAGCCAAGAAAATGGAAGATAAAAATAAAACCCAGAAGTCATCCAATAACAATATACTAAGATTGCTGAACAATGAACATCTTCCATTTAAACTCAAGTTAGATGCTCAAAACTATTCTATGTCTATTAAGAACAGACTATAACTACATTAACACACTGAAGCTGTTAATTCTTGGACATCTTTTGTTCCAGTTCTCAGATACAGCATTTTGGCTCTTGCTTGATTAAACAAGCCAAAAGAAATAACATTAAGAAAAAGAACAGCAAGTAATGAAAGAAAGGATGTCCATACAACAGGAAGAACACCTCCCTCTGTAACTTGTCAACTTGAATAGTTAAGTGCAAAGTATTAAGAACTGCATTTAAGAATGGTGTCATATTTAATGTGTCTATGCCTCAGACTATTTATCCATATTATATATGTGTAATACAGCAACCTTCTGAAGGGTTACTCTTCATTTCCTTTAGTTTTTTGATAAATAACTCAGTGTAACAGTAATTTTACATAATCCCTCAATTCTAGAATTTTGCATCTACATATTAAGGTCCTAAGCATACGGTATTATGCTCCCAAGAAAATCCTGCATGTGTAAGCTTTTAGTAAATATGGATTCACACACACATAGAGAAGCTTTGGGTTTTGCAACTCTTTCTGAAAACTAAAAATGTGCAAGGTCAGTATCATAATACCTATAGGTGCAAAGAGGAATTGAACAGTGTATTCCTTAAGCAACTAACATTATGCATAATAAATAAATTAAAGAAAAAACATATGGGAAAACAATAGAGCTGACATTATTCAAGGACTGGGGTGGAGAAGGAGACATTGGTAGTTTGTATGCAGAATGAAGATTAAGGACATACAAAACGTTTCTGTACTTCTCTTTGAAAACAATCTCAGACATCACATATATACGAATCCCTACAACTTTTCGTTTGTAAACACAGAGTAACTGCTTCCAGCCAGAAATCTTGAATAAGCATTATCAATTAACTGAATTATAATCAGACTTGATTTCTCATATATTAAGTCTTCTAAATGCATTTATTTTTGAACTGAACATTCAATTTAAACAAGTACCAAAGAACGTGAATTCTGCCAGGCACAAATGGTGTGCTCTCTCTCTAATGTGCTTCTTGTATCCTATCTAGTATCCTTGCCACACAAACACACACACACTATGAGCATCTTCAGCCCTTTTGCATTATATTTTCCATCACTTGTCAACCAGTGCCTTCTAACACTTTACATATCCCATCACCTTCTTTGGATGCATACTACTATTTCATGCTACTTTTTGTGGCCAACAACATAGAGTGCTCTAAAAATTAGTGTCAAATACTTCAGTTTATATTTAGTACACAGCTTAAATCTTAAGGCAATAATGTTTTTCAAAAGATAAATAATGTACTGCAGTACAGTTTTTGATAGGATTTGATAGCATTTAAGTTGGATTGGTATGCTCTCATTCTTTTTGGAAAATACTATACTGCACATAAAAGCGTAGTTGTCTAAATTGGATAATTCTGCTACAGAATCTTGACACTTCATTAAATATACAACTGACAGGACTTAAACACAAAAATTGTCACTTTGGTTAAGTTTCTGTATAGTTCTTACTCTTACATTTGATAAATGCAATGAGAATCTGCAAATCCGCTAGCCCAATTCAACACCATGAATCTTTTATACTGTACTTCTTCCTTCTACTTTTTTGCACTCAGAGGTTTACATCAGAAATAAAATGGTTAAAAGAACCCCTACCCAACCTATACAGAAAAAGAACAGATGCAAAAAAAGAGAGAGAGAGAGAGAGAGAAAAGATTCCAGAAATCACGGTCAGCTTCAGCCAGAAATGTAATTTACACTTATTTATATAGAATAATTAGAGTTGTGACTGCCACAAAGAACAGCAAAGATAATTGAGGTAGCCCCAGAATTTTTTCCACTGTTTGCAGTATTCCCACATGACTGCCACCTGCTCCCCCACTCAGCTTCCCCTATGCTCGTTTCCCCGGCAACCTTTCATTGGCTTTTCCTCCCAGCTATCGCTTTCAGTTCGGCTGCTCAGTCTAATCTTATTTGTTTTACACCCATCAAAACAAGCAGCTAGACAAAGAAAATCCTATAAGAATGGGGAATATACCATTGCTTTGTTTCCCAGTTTATAATAAATATCCAGAGAGAAAGGGGGAGGGAGAGAGAGTGGGTAAGGAGGGAGTGTCTGCTAAATGTTTAATTGAAACAAAAGTAGGAAGAAGGATGTGAATGTTAATGCCTTTTTTCCTCCTGGTGCCCTTCACCCCCATGATGCGCTCCATTCTCAAAGATTTAGAAGTCCGTATTTGATCTAGCCATTTTGCATAATCTATATATAAGGAAAGCACAAAAAGGAGGAAAGGGGATGGGGGTAGGGAACAAGTCATGTAGTTTCTGATTCTTCTGCCAGAAGAACACACTAAAAATAGAAATAGTACTTTCAGATCAACTGATTTAACTTCTTTCTGCATAAAAGAAAGCACTCTTGTTTCATCGCAGCATTAAGATGCTAAAGAAACAGCACATGCAGTCATTAGATTTCTATACAACTTAGCACCCGTGCACCACAAATGAAGATTAAAAAGCATCATGTACTGAGCACACAGTACAAAGACTGTGAGCGGAGATCATCCAAATGCATGTTTGCTGGATGAAGCACTCAGTGCCATGACACTTGTCTATATTTATATAATAGTTGAACGTACACATTACATACATAGGTGCCCTCATTAAAAAGCAAAACGACCCAGAATTTTATTTATAGCTCACGATCCGCCATCCTAAACAAGCATAATTCACAAGGCACACAAGCCATAGGAAGCCTAGAAGCAGTTTGTTGCCAGCATTCACTTACCATTTTCAAGCCATTCCACTCCATCTGTGATCACAAAGATGGACCCTTACAGCCCCTCACAGTGTCAAAAGCAAAAAGAACGTTATGTAAAAGCTGACATTCCTTCTTACAGAACTGCTGCCCAACGATGCAACAAATCGGCATATACTAGGCGCTGGTACACATACAAGCCGCCTCCTCTTTTTATGAGGTCATGACAGGAAACTCTTTGAAATACAATATGCAGCATTTACTGAAGCTCCTATAAATCACTCTCTTAAAAAAAAAATACCATGCCTACTGCGCAATACACCAAACCATAAAGTATCAGTCCCAAGGCATTGCCTTCTTATCTTATTTTTTTCCCTAAGGATTCCATTTTGCATATGTGTTTCCTGCATGTGAATGTGGGAAATTTAACCATCCCACCCCACCTTTTAGCAGTTCTATTGGCCACACGCAGCTTTGCATTAAAAAGTCAGCCTTCTCTTTATTCCAAAAGAGAAATTAGAATGACCTAAAAATGGCAAAGTAAACCCCTGCAGCCTTTTATTAAAACATAGGCAAGTATATACATGAGAGGGGGAGAAAGAGAAAGAGAGGAAGAAGAGAAAAGAAAGAAGAAAGACATTTAACAAGCGAGCCAGCTGGAGAAAACTAAACTCATGTGACAACACAGACTGATCAAAATGCAGACTTGGGGAAAGCTATATGTTCTACACACAGACTATGAAAGACTGCTGCCACAAACAGATTTTAAAAACTACTAATACCTACCATAACCATTCTTAATGGTAAATAATGGGTCTTGCAAGGCTTCAATTCCTCTAAGATTTGACAGGGTTTCAGGGAATGAAATGTTTTATTATATCTTTTTTTCAAAAATCCACAAAATATACAGTGCAGATGTATGCTGCAGCAAAAGAAGAAAAAACAAAAGAAAAACCAAGCACTGTGTTGAAGCCCCCTGATTTTAGAATGTAGATAACAACTGAATAGAGCCTTGATGAAATGGGCTAGCAGCTTCTCCTTTTTACATCCATTTATGGGACCATCTGTCAGCTGAAAGCAAGATCCGATTGGCTAGGGAAACTAAAGGAGGCGTTGCAACATCAGGTGCTATTGAAATTAGCTCCTGCCAGATTGACAATGTTAATGATTTGGTGACCTCTACAACAACAGAGACCAGATTTCTGAACTGCTGCTTATGTCTAGTAATTAAGGGCCAGTTTAAGAACATCACACAAGCATGGATTTTACCCACACTTTCCTCTCCATCTCTCTCTCTCTCTCTCTCACACACACACACAGCTGGTTCAGGCCACACCTAGAGTTTCCTACACATGGACATACAAGTGTTATACCTCATTCATGCTTCCCTAACTGTATGCTCTCACCTCTTCCATGTAGGGCTCTGTAGTCTAGAGTATTTTAGCTACCTTATCTTTCTGGACAGTTGCTTTCCAGAGAAATGCATATTTAATTATCTGCCTTTAGGCTTAAAAGATATGACAAAAACACTTTAATGTGCATTTTAACTATATTTATGCGATAGTTGGTATAGTTTTTAATCTTAACGTAATTCTTAGACTATCGTCTCAAGCAAAGGATGCTGACACATAAAAACGTAGTTGTACTCGTATTTTTCAGATGGATTTTTATATAATATCATGTATTTCTTAAACTAATAATTTAGCTAAAATAATGAAAATGACAAATACTATTTTTAGTGAATCATACCACTGTTCCATTCTTGTTTAAGATAAGGGAAAATAATGACAATACATATGATAATATTCTGAAGTCCTGCTATGACCAGAATTTGAAATAGCTTTGTTATTTCCACCTGATGAGACCACAAAACTCCAATTAATACTACAAGATAAACTTTTTACTGTCAACCATTTTTGATGTGGAACTTTTATTATTTTTATTTGTCATAAAAAGGTATTCCTTGGTAACTGTATTTATCACAGAGAAATTTATTTCAAGCAACTTAGCCAATATACTCTTAGCTGTCGATCTTAACTGGGTTTAAGGATTTTACGCAGAAATTATTCTATGTATTCTATGTACTACTAAATATATTTTTCATTCCATCCAAGATTTAACACATTTTCAAGCCCTTTATACTTGGCAAGTCTGCCCATTTTCCATTGCATTATAACAATGAAAAACACTAGGATGGGCTACCACGCACGTTTATCTTCCACTGAAGCCATAATATTACCACACAATGAACAAACATAAACTTCAAAGAAAATAACAAAGTGAAAACAGAAACAAAGCACAGTTTTAGAAGACAATCACATCAGTCCACTGAAAAAATATAAAATGTAATGCAAACTTGTGAGATGTTTAAATGATTGCAAAATCAAGCTCGCCTTTTGAATCCAGATATGACTATTCTCCAGTAGAAGCTAAATGACTGAACCATACAGTTTCAAAGCAGAAAACATCAGTAAGTATAGTCTGAGTAAATGCAGAAGAATGATGCCAATGACGATACATCCAAACTATAGCACAATATGCTCACTGAAAAAGTTTCATTTGTAATGCTAATTCTGTTTCAATGTCTCACTGAGGGTTAAAAAATTAAACACTGTATGAAGATATCTTTTATCCATCTTTTTCCCTGTCTGAACACACTTCACCGGGTTCTGTTTCAGTGATTTTGGACATCAAAAAGATTCGGCTCTTTGTTTTTAAAAAAAGACAAACAGCAGCTGTAGATACTACAGCAAACTAGCTACACTGCCAATCTGAAATAAATAAATAAATAAATAAATAAATAAATAAATAAATAAATAATCCATGCATTTTGCATAGGATGGAGAAATATCCAAAACTGCACAATGAAAACATTTAAGAGAACAGCAAAAATAAATAAATAAACAAGGCATATGAAATCCACAAGAAAAATACACAAATGTCCACAGAGGCCTCTCTCCAAAGACAAAGGCAAAAACCTATTGTTGCAAAAGAGTGGAGAGAATCAGTCTTATTATCACATTTCCAGTAGATCATTAATCAAGGTGGGGGCTGACCAAAGCATCACCAGCACTGACATAATTTGTAAAGGATCAACATTTTCTATAAAGTGTCTCTATCATCAACCTGGAAGACTCCAAGTAAAGGTGTTATTTTCATGCAAGCCCTCCCCCAAAACTTGACTCAAAATACAGCTAATCCAATCTCAAAATGAAAGCACAGGACTGCTTTTTCCCTCCCTCTTCTTCCTTACCATAAATGAGCAGTTTCTTGACTCATTAATGACAGTTTCCCTTAAAAGAAGTGATCTCATAGCACTGTGTCCCTCTCCACCATGCATACATCCCAAAGGTTGCGGGTATCTTAGCATCAGGAACCGTCAGCAAGCTTTCTCATACAGAGCCCAGATGGACTATACTTGAAGCCAATTCAGCGTTAATAACTACCTACTCTGTGCAGTTAAGAAGCCTTACGTGGTATCATGTCCTAGGCAACAGCAGCTGATTAAAACCACAAATAAAAGACAACCCTGTTATCCAAAATGATTGAGGGAGGGGGGTTGTGTTGAAAACAAAACAAAGAAGGATTGCTAATTTCTCCTTTTCTTTTAAATCTCTCACTTTGATGGAATCTTTTCTAAGCATATGGAGGAGGAGGAGAAGAAAAACCGAATACTGCCCAGAAGATGTGACAAAATATTACCTCATTATTTAACAAAGCAGCACTAAGCGTCCTGGTGATTTCAAACATCTTGCCACAGATTTTGGTTTCTCAGAAACAGAAAGAGAATCCTTTGCAAGTCCAGTCCTCTATCTGCACAGGGGATGCCAATTTTCCTGCACACAACAATGTTTTCTCCCTAGAGTTAACACATTAAAACATCTAGTCAGTGAGCTGCATTTTCTCTCTTAGCATACGCAGTAGACTCACTCCTGTATCATGTACTGCTCTCTCCTTGCTAGAATAGCCTGCTGCCCCAAACATGGTTGTTACTTAAACTATTCTTTAAAGTAACAGTTCGCTCTCTAACCGCCAGGTGGGCAGTGTGGAATGATTGAAAATGTACATCTTGAGATTGCTGTAGAATAGATTGGTGCTGTGATTCTTGATACACACAAAATCCAAAGTGTCGTAAGAGACAAAGGTGTAGCTTGCACTTTTAACTCCTGTCTTGTCAAAATAGAAATAAACCACGCATCTCTTAAAAAGGGATGTTAGATCAATATTAAAATGTATATTTATAAACTCTTTTCCTCCTCATAGAAAACAAGCCATCTAAATGAGAAATCCCAAAATTAGCATTTTTGGACATTTAGTAAAACTGTCATTCAACCTCAGTTACGTCTGATTCACTCAAAATAGGGTATTTCTATAATAATTCCATGTAGCCCAAGCAAAAGGAATACTGATTAACATTTGGATGAAGCGGACTGCAAAAACTGATTACAGAAAACTTGAATACCCAGGTTTCTTTAATGCTACCTGCAAGTTCTCGCTTGACATTTATAATCCATCATGGCTTAAAATGACACATGAAGCCACCAGCTAAATTTTACGAGTCTATGAATAAAATAAAAAATAATTCCTATGAATAAAATAAAAATAATTCCTATCCATTTATTTGCTGAGATGCTAAATGTGAAACAAACATACAAAAAAACAAAAATCTTTGTATTTCAGCCCACAGCAGCTGTGAGGGAAATGCTACCTCTCTGAGCAACTGACAGGTTCTATTTAGAGATCTGTGTTCAAATCTTAGGGATGATAGTTCAAGAACATATGCAAGATTCAACAGTTTTAATGTTATGATAATGGTGGTGATCATGATGACAGTGTTAGTCAATGATAATGATGCGTGAAATCTTAAAGAGTATAAAAGTTGTTTCTGCCTTCAGATATTAAAAAATCTGACTTTTGACCCAGGGAAGTATACAGAGTGAAGGAAGGCATATAAAACAAGTACCTGCATTCATTCAGCTGCATGTATGTAAAGCCAATTTCATCAGAAAATAGGGATTAATGGGTTCTGTCAAAAGCTGTAAAGAAAACATGCCTTGAAAGAAGTTTCATTAGAAAAAGGTCACATAACAAAGACAAGACTTGCCCCAATTGGATCAATGCTGCACGTAGACCCCTAAACCAATCTACACAAAGACTGTTTTTGAACCCAGTGATGACTACAATAGTCTAGCATGCCTCAATCTGGTACCTCTAACATTGCTTGCTAAGTCTAAAGTTCTAGTGTGGGTGACACAGTGGAAGCACACTCTACCACAACAAGATCTTCCATTTCTCATTCAGATAATATCTTTAGAGAGTATCAAATATATTAAAGACCAAATGCAGCATACTTAACAGCTGCAATTTATCCAGTGGGATTTTTGAAAAGTATAAAATGCATGTTACATACAACTAAACATGACCTGCCTAAAATTATGGCAAACAGGATGGAGGATCTCCTCCCAAGAGATCTTAAAGGCTTTAATGTAAATTGTAAAACTACCACTGTCCATAAGACTATGTGATGTTTAATACGCAACCAAAGCAGGTATCTTCTCTTCTCGCACAACAGACATGACTGAAAAACTATAGCAGTTTTCTCTCCTTACTAGTTAAGAGTATCCATGAACATTCCACATCATCACATCAGTTAACACAAGTGTGTGAGATACAGTATTCCACTGCTAAATGTGAAATAAATATACCCATGTACACCATTTAATCTGAGTTTTATCCAATACAATCTACTGGATTCAAAAGTAGATTGGTGTGGCGGGTTAAACTGAGATTACACATACTAAGGTGATCCCTGCTGAAACTAAGCAAAGGCTGTCTAGTCTCACATTCCATCTTCAACAATAGTAAAAAAAGACACTTCTAGAAAGCTCAAAGGAAGCCATGAGGTTAATGTTCTCATGTCCTTCAACCACCTACGTACCATATTCAACTGCTGTTGTTGCTGTGTGCCTTCAAGTAACTTCTGACTTATGATGAACCTAAGAGTGAACCTGTCACAGGATCTTCTGGGGCTGAGAGTGTATGATGCACCCAAGGTCACACAGTAGGTTTCCATGGCCAAGTGGGGAATTGAATCCTGATCTCCAGGGTCATAGTTCATACATTCAAACTACTACATCTGATAGCAGGACTATTATACTGGCCTTGAAAGCCAAACTGGCAGAAGTGTGAGCTATACAAGCTTTAAATTAATTAATTAATGCCTTCAGAAACTTCAGCTTGGCCAGAATGCTACAGCTAAACTTAAAGAGAATATGTAACCCCCTTCTTAGGATAGCTTCACTATCTGCCAGTTTGATTTTGGGCACAATTGCTAGAGCTGCTTCTGACTTTAAAAAAACAACAACCACACACACCTTGAGAACAGGCTATCTGAAGTATAGGACTCTTCTATATCATCATGACCAGATTTTAGGATCTTCGGAAAAAGAACACCTCTTCTTTTTTATGACTACCATCCTTGAAGGCACATCTGGTGGGGATGCAGGAGATAATTTTTCTTGGTGGTTGCTGCAAGTTCTATAACTCCCTGCTAATGGAAGCTAGAGCAGCTCTCTCCACAATGTCCTTTCAGCAAATAAAGACTTTTTATTCATGCAAGTCTCTTGACATCAAATTGATGTGCTGTTGGAGTCTGTTTACCTGTTCAAGTAGTTCTATCTTTTATTGTTGTGTTTTCCATTGCCTTTTACTGGGTGGAATGGTGAGGCAATAAATTTAATACATAAATGTGATATTTGGCACATTTTTTTTATTTATTGCAGTGCCAGCCGTGACACCAAGAGTTTGCTTCTGGTTAGCTGCTGAAACCTGAGTCTCCAACAGTTCATGTGTGATTTTTCTGCCCCAATTTCTATTACCATACAGTGAAGTCTGTTTCATTTTCTTGGCAGCTCACCTACAGTAGGGATGAGAATCACACATCCCTCAGACCTCATGAAGCCCTGGGGCAACTCCGCAGCTACTGGACCCACCCACTCTCCCCCTTCAGTAGAAGAGAGCTGAAAAGGGACCTGCTGCTCCTGGAACCATCTAGAGGCAGTAATTAACAAGAAGTAGTTCCTGCATCCCCCCACCTTTACACAAAAATACAAACAGACTTTAGTTCATTTCCTTACAGTTGGCACTTGATTACAAGGTTGGAAAAATGGTCCCTAGCACCCTGCCTCAGGATCCCAGTCTATGACCTATGTGGACATGTCCACTTGGATCACATAGCAATTTGCTTACCTGCTTGTTTTCTTGAATCATTGTGCATTATCTGCAAACTACCATACCATACTGCCAATCTATTATAAATATATGAAACAGAGCTTGGAAGAAGCTCACTACAGCCTTTCCTCCACATATGCACTTTTTACTTTTATGGATTTGATTATTCATGGATTATTTGCTGCCACCTCCACTGCTGCCCTACATCATTTTTAACAGGAACTTGTAAGTCTCATCTTGCATTCACAATCTCTCTGCAAGCCTAGTGAGACTGTGAATGTGAGGCAAGGCTTGTAAGTTCCTGTTAAAAATGTATGCAGCAGTAACGGAGACAGCAGGAAGAACTGCCAGCTGCCTACTTTTGCCTTGTGAAGGACCCTGAACCTCAAAAGCAGAATGAGGTGGCTAACATGCTCCCACCACAGATTCAAATGTATTGTGTGCTGTACATCTGAATCATTGGTGGCTTCAATCTGTAGATCAGCGGTTCTCAACCTGTGGGTCGCGACCCCTTTGGGGGTTGAACGACCATTTTACAGGGGTCACCGCTCCTCTATCCCGCCCTGCCCCTTTTGAAAGAAGGCGGTCTCACAGCCAATGGGAGCGCTGTTTCTGAGACCCCGCGCTGGGAGGAGGGAGAGGAGGTGTGCTGGGCGTTTCCCTGTCTTTCCCTGCCGGGTGGGGGGGTACAGGTGGCGAGAGGAGACCCCGCGTTGGCAGGAGGTGAGAGGAGGCGTGCTGGGCACGTGTGGGGACGTTTTGCTGTCTTTCCCTGCTGGGTGGTGGGGCAGAAGTGGCGAGAGGAGACCCCGCACTGGCAGGAGGTGAGAGGAGGCATGCTGGGCACGTGTGGGGATGTTTCCCCGTCTTTCCCTGCCGGGCAGGGGTGTAGAGGTGGGGAGACCGAGAGGGGCTCACGGGTGTAGTGTGGTCGAGGGGCTACAGCGGGTATCGCACCCCACTCCTGAGCCCTCAGAGGGACGAAAGGGGGAAGGAAGGAGTGCTTGTGAGACATGGGAGTGAGAGCGTCCGAGCAGTTGCACTCCCTTTGAGGGAGGGAGGGAGGGTGGGAGTGAAACAAAATGTGTCTGCTTGTGCCGCCACCATCTTTCCTCTCTCCCTGTCCTTTCCTCCCTGCTCCTCACGTAAAATGTGGGCTGTTTCGGCATTGCCTTTGGGAGTGACTGGCTTTTTGAACTGTGGAAACCTAACATTCAGAACTAGAACTACTGCCCTAATTCTGGCATTGATGGACGCTTTCTGTGCTTAAAAAAAAGGGGGAGGGTTACCAGTTTTTAGGCATTAGAAGTCTATCCAGAGGAGTGATTTAGGGCAGTGTTTCCAATGTATTCGATGTTGGAAATAACTAACTAACTAACTAATAAATAAATAAATAACGAAAATAATTTTATGGTTGGGGGTCACCACAACATGAGGAACTGTATTAAGGGGTTGCAGCATTAGGAAGGTTGAGAATCACTGCTGTAGATTATACTTTTTTGTTTGCATCAAATATGGTCTGTGGGGGAGGGACTAGAGGTATTTTTGGTTTTCCTGGGGATCCTGAATCCCAAACCCAGTGGATCTGGAGGGACAACTGTATATACTTTTGCTCTGTTATAAAAACTATCAATTTATTCTTGCCTGCTGCTCTATAAGAACAGGCTACAAAATAAGTGAGGTTTTTACTTTATTCAATTACAAACCCCAAAAAGAGACCTTCCTATTTCACACCAGTTATTCTTTACATTTACTCAGGAACCTTAAAAATATTTCCTGAAATCCCAGACCCAACTAGGATAAGGAAGATCCATCTACTAAAATTGTCAAAATTCAGTGCTGTTTCACTTGTAAAGCATACCTTTCACTTGGCATACTACAGATATTGTCTTTATTTTCCAACTGAAATACACATACTCACCCCAATAATTTCTGTTTCTTCATAATTCTTCTGCATAACTGTGGGCAGTATTTACTCCATATTCAGGTGTACAAGAAATATACGTGTTTTTCTTGGGAAACAAAGATACCTGCACTTTCTTAAGTTTGGCTTTTCTCTTCTCTCTTAAGATTCTGGCACCAATTAAAAGTACAATTATCACTGTAAATCAAATATTTGCGACTTCTGGTTTGGCAACAATGTATTTAAAGAAATCAGAAAGCACTGGGGAAAATTTCCCTTTATTGTCCTGTTTACCAAGAGAGCTGTCTCATATAACTAAATAATAAATGGAGACTGGAGGTGGAAAAGCACAGAATATACACTTTAAAGAAGCTCACCCCCCCCACAAGACAATCAGACAACCAATATCTACTCAATGATGCGCCACCATATGTCATATTATATAAAAGAACAATGCAAATGCAAATGCTCTCTTAACAAAAGGGCAGCACTTCCATTTTCAATCTTTTGGTAGCAGCATAAAGAGGAAGCTGCTAGAACAGATCAAAGCTACTCGTAGTCTACCATTTTGCTCTTGGACTATTCAGTCAGATGCCTCTAGGAAGCCCATAAGCACAATAGGAACACAGTACCACCATTCTCCATGAGCTCCCACCAACTGACATTCAGAAACTTACAATTCTGATACTGGGTATAATATACAGCCATTATAACAAGAAATTATTGATAACCTTATGTTCCAGATTTCTGTCTAATCCACTTTTACAGCCATTAAATTTGGTGACTGTTATTACATCTTGGGATATCAAAACTCAGAGTTTGGCTATGTGCTTGGTGAAGCAGTACTTCCTTTTAACTATCCAGAATCTCAAATCATTCCGTTTCATTAGATGCCTCTCAGGATTTACTATTATGAAGAAGTGAAAAAGACTTCTCCCATCCACTTCCTCCATTATCGCAGATAATTGTATACCTCTCGATCATGTTGCGGCAAAACCTCTTTTTTCAAAGCTAAAAGCACTAGTATTTTGTATAAAGGCATTATTATATTGGCAAGTTTTGATTCTTTTCCTAACAGTCCCCCAAACAGACCTGCCATTTCCACAGGAAGCACATCAGACTCCGCCTGTATCAATGTTTTCACTGATCTACACAACACAGCCTTGAGATTCCATTTTGAGTCAGTCACAACCAGTTCTGAGCCTATCAGCAGATAAAACTAGAAACTTCTGCATCTGTCACTTTATACTTCTTTAAACTCAACTACATTTAGAAATTTGATGCCCATCTCTTCCAAGGCATTTTTAAACATTCTGTGCCATCAGTCAGTTTGACAACCTCACTGTTTACTTCTACATCCCAACAGTTTATGAAAAACATAAAAAAAAAAATGAATAGCCTCATCAAAGGCCTTTGGGACACTTCAGTGCTTATTATCTCTTCGTTGAGAGCTGTCTCTTTTTCCTACTTTTAATACAAGAGAACGCCTGTAAAACAGTCAAACTTATGTGCAAAGAGGCAAAAGAATATTGCCACAAGACTTTGTGAAATGAAAATATTACACAAACCCAAATGTCATATTCCAAGATATGATTAATTCTTTGGTGGATAATATGTGGACTCCATCACTTACACTAGTCAAAATACATACAAAAATGGCATAAAATGCGACTATCCAATAAAGGAATACTGCAAATAATGTATTTCATTACAACACACAAATCCTATTTATTGTAAACTAACAGGAAATTATTAATCTGCTTAAGATACTCTGTCTACAGCTTCATGTCTTTCTAAAGATTTACTTTAGATCTCTTTTCAAAGCATTTTTCCTACATATGGAAGAAGAAGTTACAGAACCCTACTCTCTGACAGTGTTCTGGAAGATATGTATTTTAGAAATTTTCAAAGCAATAGCAGTGCAAGTCTGTTTCTCCATTAAAAGTATGAGAGGAGAAGAGTCTTTTGGCACTTTTAAGACTTATTTATTTCAGTATTTTTTTTATGATTACATCATCTGAGGAAAACAGCATCTGAGAAAATAGACTGTAACCCACAAAAACTCATGTAAAATATATAAGTTATATCTTTAAGTTGACAGAAGACTCTCTTCCCCTCCCTATTCCTCATTTTAAGTGATCTCTGTATCATAAAACCAAGCTAACTATTGGCCTGTAGGGCTACATGTGATAAGAAATTGGTCGTGTATTTTCAACAGTAACTGTATATCAAAGTGGCCCATCTACAACAAACTTGCAAGGCTTCTTTCTTTTCCTGTTTCAAGAATCACGAAGGACCATTAACAGCAGACTGACCACATGACCAAAATCATCATCATGCAGTAAACTGTTAAATGTTCTTACTCTGCAACACACTGTCTTACAGGAGTGCCACAGCTTGTTTTTGTCAGGCATTAATAATGTAAAGGATTTCACACTTAGACTGCAATTCTATACAAATTCATATTGGAGTAAGTCCTATTAAAAACAGGGGATTGTATCTCTCATTAGAAATGACCAAGATTCCACTGTAAATCATGTATAATCAACAGGACTTACATCATTTAATAGGGAACAGAAGTCTCCTCCAGTAGCCTTGGCAAGGCTCAGCCTTTATGTTCCATGTAAGAACACCACAATATCCAAACACAGGACATGGTCTTTGTTTTTTGTTATTTTCTGTCTTATTAAAATAAATATTTCAAAGATCTCATCTTAAAAAATACAGTTTATTCAAAGCACCTTGCACAACTGAAATGCAAAACAGTGATTAAGTGACTATTAAAAAAATCAAGAACACTTAAAGAAGCATTTAAACATAAAAATTACACACAACCTTCTGAAAGTGGGGAAAAGAAGGGGCATGGCAAAGCTCTCTACAACTATACTTTTGTCCTCTCCATTCCAACCAAAGATAAATAAAAATGTAAGACTTGTTGAATCTGGTTTTCACAATTTGAATAGAATTTTATAGCAAATTATAGCAAATTATCTGATTAACATGTTAAACTGCAGGAAAATTAGCCATTATTTTAAAAACAGCTAAACAGCTAAACTACATATTACTAAATTATATTTGAACATTTCTATTGCTGAAATAGATTTATGATTTTTTTTCTGCCAATGTTCCTCATGCTTTATATGGATTCATCAATGCAAAAAGAAACTCTCTTTCCTAGCAGTATCACTACACGCTTTTTTACCTGTGTCTAGAGATGTCCTGTTCCATTCAGATAAAACTTAATTGTTCTTCTGACACTTGAACAATAAGAGACCTTTAAACTCACCTAATAAACTACAAGTACTTTATTTCTATCATTGTTTCAGAACAAACACAATGGCAATAGAACAGATACTGCATCAGGTTAAAAAGCCATTTTATCTTTAAAAAATATCCTGCCCAGTTATAACAGTGCCAATATTGGTAAAATAAAACTGTATTGCTTGCAAAGAAATCCCAGGTATACTTTCCTGAGAAGCCCCACTGAGTACCATGGAAATTACTCCATAGTAGTAGACATTAGGACTATACTGCCACATCATAATTTTCTCTGAAGTAGATTTGCAATATTTTATCAAGTTTCATAGTTATATAAACCAAAGAGAATTCTTAAACCAATGGTTTTTTTAAAAAAATGATTCTAATTTTGCAGCAAAAAGCCGTATCTATAGTTCTTCCATTCATTTTTATAGTTCCTGCTGAAGTGCAAACCAATCTGTTTTGAATCTGGTATATCACATACCCTGTAGTGAGAGCAGCTCAAGTGAAGTAAAATTTACAACTATCATTTAAGACAGCCAAATATACTAAACTATCATCCTAACGGCTGCAAAGTGTGAGTGAGCTATCAATTATTTCCTCAATGATACAATCCTAAAATCTAATTAATCCACTGAAAGGTTCCCACCAGGTATGAAGAAAGGCAAATTATGTGAAAATTAGCTGCAACACATGGGATCAGCTGTAAAAGTTGCAACATGTTCGAGGTTTCTGTACTTCTACAAACCAGGATATTGCCCCCAAGCTGATGTCTTCTTCTCATGTGTGTGGATGGTAATATTTGGGCTGTATGATAATATTTGCTTGGAAAAAATGAACCTGGAAAAGTTACATTGGTACTACAGCTCTTCCAACCTTGACCATCAGTGCTAGAGATGGAGGAATTAACAGGAAAAAAAAATAGCTTTTTAAAGCTTGGATACATACATACATGCAATTATCTTTCCTATTTTTTTTATTGTAATAATGGGGTGGTGTCTAAAACAGAAAGATTTGTTTAATATTGCACAGCTAGACTGATACCTACTTCTCTAGTCCCACTTCCCAAAACAATCTGATAAAGAAGTAATTTGCAACACAGAAACAATGTATGTATTAGGGAGAAGCTAGTTAACTTTTCCTCAGTTTTTCTTCTCTTTAAACTGCCCTCCCACTCCAGTTATAGAACCATTTTTTAATCACACAATAGGATCCATCCTCCTGCTGCTTCACTATGGATAATTTTCTACTCCAAATAAGTAGATATTAGGCAATTTTTTAAAAAAAATTATTTATATTCTACAGAGTTCTCAGTTACATACAATAATGCTCTAGTGTTAAAAGCAGGAAAATAAAAACATAAAAGGAGGAAAATTAACATTAGTGTTAAGTTTCTGTAAAAGCGAATATAACATTTGTCTATACATCATTCTCTCAGATTTTGCAAGCACTGTTAGGTCTTCTATCCACTGCAGAGGAAAATTATTTTACATCAATCTAAAGGGCTAATATTAGCATACAGCTAAATTACATCATATGCCATGATCCTAAGCTTTCCTACACCCCCAAGACACGGAATACAGTCAACTGAGATTGTGATCAGGTTTTATACACTGGGCATTGTAACAAGTGGATTAAACCCATCATTCTGCTGGTTCTCACAGCACAGCTTTCATCCCTTCCTCTTCCACCTTCAGTCTTCTGTGTCATCCATGCTCTGGTTTGGAAGGGTGTCCCAGCCTTCTAGAGCCAGTGTAATGTAATGGTCTGAGCACTGGACAGTAGCCCTGGAGACCAGGGTTCAATTCCCTGCTTGGCCATAGAAACCTGTAAGTGACCTTGGGCACAACACATACTCTCAACCCCAGAAAATCCCATGATAGGCTTTGCCTTAGGGTCGCCATAAGCTGGGAATAACTTGAAGGTGCACACAACAGAACAACAACACTCAGCCTTCTGGAAGCATCTTTGGGGTTGCACAGGTGCTGTACTAGAAAGTGGCAATGGTCCCTTATCAGTTCCACTGGATCCTGTTATTCCACCAACAGACTGCCAATGCTGTATACTGCTCAGAGAGAAAGATAAGTAACTAAAAAAATGTTCCAGAAGATTTACAACACTAAAATATTTATTTAGAACATTAAAAATGTAACATGGGGACAGTAATGAACCATATTAATTTCAGAAAGCCTTTAAGATACTCAGTATTTATAAAGTATTAGCCTCTTAATTTTGGAAACCAAAAATATCCTAATACTATTTTATTCTGCTTATTTTCAAAAGAATTAGTTTGCTGTTTCCAAAATAAAATTTCTTTCTTCTGGAATGAAGTTCTCAAGACATGCTAAGGAACTATGCTAGTTACAATCCAGAGTTTTATAAATAATTTAACCTAGGAAATTTTCCTGTACTCCTGATGTTATTCCCAAAAAGACAAAAATGTGTTCCTCATGGAACATAAGCAAACTGAACTTGAAAGGACTTTTCTCAATCAACTTTTCAACAACAGTTATTATCATATTTCAACACTCTATGTAAAATGTGGTCACTTGACATTCATTCAGTTTGGTTTCTTTAAAGGATGGGTTCTAAAACTTTTTTTGTGCCAGAGGCCCCTTTTGCAGACTGCTGAAACCTAGCACTCTTTCTCAAAACAGTGGCAGGCTCAAGGGCTTCACCTCCTTCTCTAGCACTGGGTCTAATAATTACAGTAACTTTGAAACACTAATAAGCTTAAAGAATATTCCAAGACATCTGCAAAATCTGTAATGTATTAAAATGTGATTGTCATAATTCATCCTCTAGAGTCAGAAGATTCAGACTACCAGGAATCTACTTCTGATGTCAGTGGTCTCTCTGAGTCTGAGGAGCTGGAGGCAGGGGGCCCTACCCTCCAGCAGGAGATGACCAAAGCTGAAGACACAATCCAGTTGTTTGCCAAACAAGGAGAGGTTATATAGGTCCCAGAGACTATTAAGGAGGAGGTGCTGACTAATTAAGCACCTGTTGCTTTGAGACAGCTGGCTATAAATTTTTCCAGTAGTTCACTGAAGGTTTTGTTGCTTACAATGGTCTCTCTCAGTGACTGGCTGTATTCTTTGGTATTTTGTGTTTTCTAGACCCTAGACTAGCTATTTTTCGCAACTCTGTTCTACTCCTCGCTGACTTTGTTTATTTGGACTATTAATCTGCTGTGTGACTTCTGGATTGACTGAGGACCAGCCTCTTTCTTCTTCTTTCATCCTGCTAGAAAAACTGTGACTGACCTGAACTGGCTCAGGTGATTGACAGCTCTTGTATTCCAGCCACCTGTGTTCTGGGACACTTGCTGAATGGAACACAGGGCAGAGATCTAGACTGGTGTAAAGTCACATGTACTGCTAATATTATTGTGGTTTGTTGCCTACATTCACAATTAAAGGAAATGCTACATTTCAGTTAGACAGGTTAGTAAAGAAGGAAAGGATTCTCTCCTTCAACCAAGTTCAACCCTGAAATGTATCCAGAGGTTGCAGTTTAGATCTTTCTTTTATTAAGTTCTCAGACAATTTCATGTCTATTGTTAAGAAATGGGATGCAAATAACAATTTTACAAAGTTTTAAAATTTTACATAGTGACTCATTAACTCTCTGACCAGCCTATGAAGCTTTTCATAGAAAAAGGTGCCAATGATTTCATTCTTAAACTTTTGTAGAAAGAGTTCATGGTATCTAGCAGCTGTTTCCACAAAAAACATTTTGAGTTTCATGAATGGCTTTTGAACAGCAGCTTTCACATACCTTACAGGTTTACTATGTGGAAATTCTGTTTCTTCTACAAGCTTATTAGCATTGTCAAACACAATGATCTCCCTATCAAGACAACATTCTTGATACTCTCCAAAGAGCTAGTGGAGCACACCTCCTGGGGAAACCTGTGCTGGTAGTCACAGCTATACCAAAGGAACTCTTCCTGTCATAATACAATCTTTAATTACAAAGGGAGTCATACTGGTTTGTATGGCAGACAGTTCTTTGCACTTTTATTCCTGAATGTTTCAATGTTTTTAGTCATTCCTCTTTTCTTATTTTGAGATTTTGCTACTTGTGTTTGGCTTTGACCCAAAACACATCATTACTGGCTGTAAAGAAGTAGAGCTTGAATATTTGCAGATCATAGATGCAAACAACCTCATTTGCAAGCTTAACTCTGAAATTTAGCATCAACAAACTCCATCTGCAAGGTTTTCATCTAACTTGGCTCTTGGCTGTTCACTTTACAAGTATGGTCCCATGACATGGAGCCATGTTCTGTTTGTGTATCTGAGTGAGCAGGTTAAGAACTCAGTTCTATCACTTTAAACCTTGTACAAAGTAAGTGTTCCAGTGGATAGTTTGTACATTACCCTTAATTAGGCAAATATCTTATCCTATAAGCAATGTGTGGTCTTAATAAGTCACAGACTGAATCAGACTGACTGGTAGAGTGGTCCCCTGAATCTATGCCTTTGCACTCAAAACAGCTACTCTAAGCGCCGAAAAATGAAGATTGACCTTTGGCAGTGACGTGTCAAAAAATCTATCACACCAGGGTATCTTGACCAAAATTTCCCTGATTTTCTCTGACCTACTTTCCAAAAAACAAACAAAAAACAAAACACACAAAACAAAGCCAAAAAACAGAAACTGTCAAATCAAATCTTTCTGCTCAACTACTTCGACATTAAGATTTTAAAAAGCATTACTACATATTCTCCAGGTTTTGTTAACTTAACTGCAATCCTGAGGAATGGATTAAGTTCTCCTATGGTCACTAGAGCTTACTTCTCAGTAGACTTGTGTGGAACTTTACTATAAAGAAACAAACAATTTTTGCCAATATGGTATCTAATGGTGCTCAGAACATACATTAAAACAAAATACAACTACCCCCTCCATCGTTATAATAAGTCAAGACAAATTTACACACATTTGAAGTAGCTTAAAGGTAACTAAAGTACAAGCAAGGCATATAAACAATGAAAAATACAGCATACTCGACATTTTTTTCTAAAAAACCCCCTTCCATAATAACCAATAAATAGTTAAAAACCAATCTAAGTTAAAACAAATCTGCACCTGTCAGTGGGAGAACAGGCAAAGGGCCAGTCTAATCTTCATCCCCCCCCCCCCCCGCTGGGAAGCTTCACAACCTGGGAGCGCCACTGAGAAGACCATTTCACATATCCCCGCTAAACATGCTAAATGTGATCTAAATCTCTTTGGCATTTTTTTTTTCTTTTAGCGTTTTCATTTGTCTCCCTGATCTCTGAATTCTGGGTTAAATCTAACATTAATTCTATTGACGCTTGATAGAATGAAAACTGGAGAGGGTTCCTGTACCATTACAGCAGAAGAGGAAATTTCAGCAAACGTTTCTTGTTACCTGAATGCATGACAAGAAACACTTGCTGAAATTCCCACTTCTACACAGCCATTAAAGGTACAAGACGCTCTTCAGATTTTATTTTGGTAATCCTGCCTACTGAAACGAGTAATGCTTCTGTTGTGACAAACAAGTCCTATTAATTTCACTGAGCTTAATTTTGGGAGAAATAATTTTGGACTGAACTGCATACTTTTAACTTTCAGATTCAAAACTTTTTGGCCAACTTACAAAACTGTAAAGAGGTATGTCTGCATTTAAGCGATAGATGTGAGGTCTCATCTTATTAACAGATCTCAAAATCTGTTTTTGGCGAATGCTATCAAACAGAAGGCAACTGCAGCATACGGATAACTCAAATTTCAAATTATATACTATGTTAACTCACTTTTAAAAGAATAAAGAGAGAGAAAAGCTAGTTTATAACAATCTTCATGCTATGTTTTTAAAATACTCACATGTTTACCTATTTCTAAAGATACATTTTAAAGTACATTCAAAAATACTAATGTGAATTTTAGTACATTCAAAGAAAATTAACAAAATACCTGAGACATCTGCAAATGGATACCTTATTAAAACAATATTTGTTGGAGGCGCTGACATTTGAGATTTATGTATCTCTTAATATCAACATTTTAATTATTTTACATTTGGAAAACGAAGTGTAAACATACAACAAAAGGATAATGCTTTTATACTGTCATTATTTTAAAATTATTTTTTGGAAACATCATACAGTATAGGTATGTTTA
Source organism: Iguana delicatissima (assembly GCA_948472985.1). Classification (NCBI taxonomy): domain Eukaryota; kingdom Metazoa; phylum Chordata; class Lepidosauria; order Squamata; family Iguanidae; genus Iguana; species Iguana delicatissima. The sequence goes on along the minus strand of CAOKZL010003323.1, from coordinate 42,864 downwards.
TGAGTTAAGTGAACAACTGACTCCCATGAATCACACCTCACTACTGACATGCAATGTCCATTCTACTGAGTCATAACAATTTCCTGTAGCTGGCAGGCTGCAATCATAGAGCAGCATATAATGAAGAGCAATACATCTGTTTGAATAGAGTTTCTGATATAATGGAGGCTATACTAACTACATTCCCTCATAATTCTTCATACTCCCAATCAAATCCATTTTCTTTCAGAAAAGTATCTTAGCAGGAGAATAGATTCATTCATTTTCACTCATTCATACACACAAATACATTTCCATACATACAGAAGACTCTGAAAGAAGCATAAATAACTCTGTATCATTTAACATTTTTTTAAAAAAACAACAGTCATTTAGTCTCTTTCTATCAAGGTGTAACAAGCCACAGCAGGCCACAAAACGTCTCCTTGTTGAACTATAATTTGTTTGGACCTGGAAACAAATCACAGAGATGGCTATTGACTTGCATAAATCCCAAACAGGGAAAAATCATTCAATAATACCCAAGAGTAGTAAAAATTCATCTATTAAAAGCAATATTTTAACAGAGACCAAAACCAGACTACAACTACCAGGTGAACTCAAGTTTTCACTTTAGAACTTTTAAGCACAGCATATACAGTCAGCCCTCCACATTTACAGGTTTCACTTTCACAGACTTGATTATTTGCAAGCTTCTCCAACCTTTAGCTCCCACCTCAGGCAATTCTTTTTCAAAGGAACCTTCTCTCTCAGTTGCTCTGATCAGACTGTGCAGTTCTTTTAAAAATCCACCTCTGGTCCTCCTACTCTTCCACCAGCAGCTGCTTCTCAGCTCTAAAAACCTTCTCCTGATGCTCTCCCCACTCAAGGAAGGAGAACGGCAAGAGAGAGGAGCATAGGATGACCATGCCAACCCATCCCCTTTCCCTGACCTCTTTTGGACCCTGGGTGTCTGTTCTCCCACCATACCTCGGCCTCCTTCCCACAGACGCACACACCCATTTTGATATTTGTGATTTCTCCACTTCTGCGGGGTCCTGAGCCCCAACACTAGTGAAGATGGACAGCTGACTGTACTCATTTATTATCTGGAAACAAGTTATTTTAAAATCCATGTGGTAAGCTTTTCAGAAGACTCATAAACATCTATAATTTTATGGTTCACTAATGGCACAACAGGGCAGATGGAATGATTATTATTATTAACCCTTTGTCCTAACTAATGGATGAGGGAATGGACTTGTAAGAGCAGGTTCTCATCCCATGCCATCCCTACTTCCTGTCCAAATTATTTAATCATACTAATTATGGCCAAGATCCTGCATCACCATCATAGTTAAGACTGATGATGCTTTGTCATCAAAACCGACCTTTGCAGACTGCCAACACCCCCACTGAAATGTTTCTGAAGCACTAGAGACAGGAACACTGGGAAATGATGTCCTCAGCACCTCAGGCTCCTGCCACAGCTGCTTGTCCCAAGGCACTTTGCCACCAGAAACATGCTGTGGACCTCATTTCCCAGCATCTCCAGCACCCCAAAAACACTTTGGTTGGAGTACTACCAGGCTGCAAAGGTTTTTGGAGTCATGTTCAGTCATTCATGACTATAAACATGAATACTCAGCAGTCAGGATATTGCAAGTCCAGTTCAACAATACCATGACCACTGATCAGGATGCCACTCTGATTTGTCATTTTACCTGAACAGAAATGAACTACTGTTTACCTTCACTAGAATACACCCATAAATTAGGAAGTCTAACAGGCTTTGTATTCTGGACTAAATCTAAATTCTGCTCTCCAACATAGTATACCCACTTAAAAAATTGCTGAAGTTAGCACTTCTGTATGTCCCTCTGACTCACAGGACCTTTGTTTGCTGAGACTAGTGGGTTGATTGAGCTCTATTTTCAAACATCTGTTAATCAGGGATAGCTTGTTGCTGCGCTCTCCCACCATATCAATGTACAAAGACTTAAAAATCAAAGATCTCCTCCAGTAACTTGCTCACTCTAACCTACTGCAGAGCACACAGTAGGTAGAGCTTTCAGAATATAGATATGCCTTATCTCCAAACATGGTCCTGTCCAGTTTCCTTGATTCAAGTTGTACTGAAGCACTAGAATGCAAACAAGGAGTCAATGGAGGATAGGCAGAGACAACAGGCCAAGAGTGTCTGTCATTGCAATATGCAATACATTCATCCCCAATATACTCCCATGCTATTTTTTGGCCATGTTGCAAATGCATTTCTTTTCTGCAAGCTTTCCCAGCATAGTTCAGCCTACCATGTCTTTTACCATAATGATACAGATAGTGCACCCTGATTTTAAGAATGTGTTTACACTGTTTTCAGATTACTTGTGCCTGAAGATTCCAAAGCAGTGCACAGCAATTTACAAATACTTGCAAAGAAAACCAACTAAGATAAATAAATAGATGTGGCATGAGTTTGTCTGGGCTACAGCTACTTATTTCAAAGGAAGCAGGTAGCACATATTTCTCTAAAATTGCTTTACTTAATTGTATTACTAATTACGAGTGTGTATCTTTATCACGGCATTTGTGCCCAGATTTCTGCCAACACCAATTTCCTCCCAAATTTGTTAAATCTTTTCTGTTTTTAAAGAAAACCGTTTCCCCCGCTTTTTACAAGACTTTGGATGTAACTGTGGAAACTGTCCCAGGAGTCTCCTTCCCCCTTGTTGTTTACCAGATGATCCCATTTTAATTTTTTCCCCCAATTTTAAATTTATTTTTTACAATTTGAATCTCAGGAGCAAGGTGTGTGTGGGAAGTGTGCCAGTTCCCAGTACCAGTGTTCATGGTTTTTAAACTTTGTTTAAATTTGTTTTGTCTGTTTTTAAGCTCTGACATCTTAGGATCATAGGAACAATCTTCTAAACACATTGCTGTTTTTCTCTATCCTCATCTCCCCACCTTTTTTTAAAACAACTCTTCAGTTATCTTTTTTTGAAAAGTAGTAACTAGCATTACTGGGGCTTCAGAGAAATTGTAGGGAAAAGTAACCTGGGAGTCTACAATCTTCACTACTTAACCCATTATTTACTTCTTTAAACTCACGCCCCAAGGAATACTGGTCTAAATACTCTAAAGGCACCAGATCCCATCTTACTTTGGAAGCTAAGCAGGGTCAGTCCTAGTTAGTACTTGGATGGGAGACCGCCAAAAAAACCTCGTCAGAGGAAGAAACTGTCAAAGCTACCTCTGAGTATTCCTTGCCTTAGAAAACACTATGAAATTCATGTCACCATAAGTCATCAGGTGACTTGAACGCAGGCGTGCACATGTGTACACACACACACACACAGACACACACACGGATTGAAACTAATTGTGGGAAATGTCCTGTTTCCCTAATTTTTTGCTAGATTTTATTGCTATTTATTGCTAGATTTTATTTATTTACTCTTTATGCCTCCCCTTGTCGTTCTCTTGCCTTTTGACCAGGCACACTTGCCTTCCTTGTCTGCACCCAGCAAAACGCAAGGAAATGGGAGGACGACAATGTGGTGAAGGCATGCATGTGCCTCGCAAATAATCAAATTCACGAAGGTCAAACCTGTGAATGTGGAGGGAGGACTGTACTTACTGACCTCAGTTTGCCTTTTCTTTGCAAATGAATTTCAACTACCCCTAAACCCAGACTGTAGGTGAACAGTAAACTGCTGGACCAGTGTTGTTCTTTTATGTTGCTTCTTTGTTTTATACTCTTGATATTGAACTTCTTGTATCACAGTTTATTCTTACAGGGTCAAAAGTTGCTGCTTTGTCAGACAAAAGTTCAAAGGACTGATTTCATATTGTTTGATGATCCAGAGACTATTTCTGGGTGCTCGCACCTAGCATGTGCGCCGCCTACTACTCTGCCTATACATCAGCTGCCATCAACCAATAGCAAACCACAGCAAGTCAAAAAGGAAGATAAACGTACACAAGAAAGAGTGTTGAACAGAAGAAGTGCACAGACCCATGGCTCAATCTCATTAAAAGGTTTAAGAAACAGAAAGAACACCATTACAAATATAGTCTTGAAGTTCAGAGTATATTTTTTTGAACAACAAACAAATTGAAAATGTAAAGCAGAAGTTTAAAAAGCTACATTGACGATTAAATTTGCATGATAGACATGTTCTTTCATTACACTTCTTAAGAGCTTTCTTTTCAAATTCATTAAATATCCCCCTGTTAGGAATACAACCTTCTATTATGTCTTATTGATATTATTATTAAGACTTTTACAAAATTAGACATGCAGCTGCAGTTTCTAGAGTCTTCAGGAAGACTCCAAGAAACGTGACACAACCAAAAATGTTCAATTCCACATCATATTTCACAGTAAAAGCAAATATTTATTAAACATTTGTTGTAAGAGTGGCACGGATCTTAACACTATGCATTGAGGAAGCATCCAACATGTCTCCTCTGCACACATATGGTAAAAACATAGGTAGGTGCGCTGGGTGCTTTACATTCTGAAGCCATTTTCATTTAGGTGTATATAACATGCAGCTATAATACACTCTGCTCTATTTTAAATAGGGATTAGACTGACTAATGTCTACCATATAAAAGAAGGAACAGCTTCTGTTTAGAAATGGAAGCATTTCTAAAGATCAATGAAACAAATACTTTCTGGCATGTTCTGGTCTTCCTAAGAAATAAAGAGAATTCAAGTAGGGGGGAAGTGTTTTTGTGTCCCTTTCACAACTTGTTAAGTTCTTTTTAAAATTATTTAATATATTAACAGGCTGAAATCATCCACAATGGTTCACCTAATTATCCTACCCTCTGGACAGTTAAAAGATTCCTTCAACATCTTACATATTTATTTATTTCACATCTTCAAGGTTTGCCCATATAAGACAAATCTGGACAGTAGTGTTGTTCTTGTACAATTATATGGGTAACCTTATTTTTTCCTCGGATTTTCTTCAAGAATTCCAGGGACTCATATTGGCCCTTCTTTCCACAATAAAACAATGCAGCAATGGTATGGACAGTGTTCACAAACAAGCAGTACAGCTAAAAAGTCAACTTTTATTCATTTTAAATCCTTCAGGAATCTCTCCGTTGTTATCAAATACGCACTCCGGGTTTATGAGATTTCTGAGGAAATTAAAATTTTGTTTCTAAAATTAATAGTGAACAATATAAAGGGTGAATAGCTACTTTTCATAATTTCTTATGAAGTTCGATAGACAGTGAGTAAAGATAAAGGTATCTGCCAGACTTTAAACAAGTAAATGCAAAATTATAATAAAAGGATTTGGAAAATGTGTGGAGTATAGATCTGCCACCAGTTTTTACTCAATGCATGGGGCCTCTTTGCTCAAATACAGTGCTGCAGTGAGTAGAAGGTGAGGAAAAGGCTGCTTTCAAGTATGTTTTCTCTGAAAACTGCCCAATGACCTTATATAGGCAGCATTTCCATGAAGAGCTCTGTAATTTCTACAGGTGAAGTTATTCTCAAAGCAAAGGCTGGCTACAATGAGCTCCACCTGCTGATTTCTGACTGACATGCTGAAGCCATTAGGCCAGTGGTTCTCAACCTGTGGGTCCCCAGATGTTTGTGGACTTCAGCTCCCAGAAGCCCTGAGCATTGACCATAGTGGCTGGGGCTTCTGGGAGCTGAAGTCCACAAACATCTCGGGACTCACAGGTTGAGAACCACCGCATTAGGCAAACATCCATATTATCAGGTCTCAGTATAACCTCTGTAATGCAGCACGGGAAAAGGGTAAAACACGTGGCACAATGTGTGTGTAGGAAGAGTTCTGTCATTTTAAGGCATTCAGCACACACCTCTTTAATGAAGCTGTAATTCAAGACAGAGTTACCAAGAACTAAGTCACACTGAATGTGCAATGACTTACTTCATGCAAAGGACTACCTTCAAACAGCCCTGCAGTGTAGGTCTGGAACATGATGCCATTTTGCAGAGTGGAAGTTAACTCTTTGATCAAGCAGTTTACCAAAGACCACATGAACAGCTACTGGGAGTTATATTTCAGCACAGAGTTCCTATTTCAAGTGCTCAGCCACTACATACACTAAGGCCAATGAAACACCCACACTTTAAATATGGAAATTAAAAAAATCTCACCAAAATTTAGGAGCCAATCCCCCTGAAACTAAGACTGAGAATAGAGGAAGGAGGAGACCCCAGAAGGGTAAACTGTACTTCAAAAAGGAGGTCAAGGGTTATAATAGGAAGTTTGCTTACAAATGGAAAGGGCTGGTGGTAGTGATGAGAGAAAAGCAGATAATACAACTTCCATAATAAAGTACTTTTACTAAATTCTTTTGCTATATATCTATATCTATATATCTATACATACACAAACTTTACATGTATAGGTGTGTGTGGTATATCCATGCACGTACAAGAAATGACAGACTCAGCAAAAGTAGCTTATGATGGAAGAACTTGTATCTCTCGATTTCAGACAGCAATACCTACAACTTCTAACTGAACGGGAACCTCTGAACTCATTACGTGCAAGGAGACCTAGTGGGCTAAAACTTCGTTCCGATTGGCCGAGCCTCGCCCGCCTTCCAGTCTTCCTGAATCCTGGAATTCTTAACCCTGGAATCCCATCCCAACAACCCGGGAACGAACTTCATCAAATTCAACATGTCCTACTTTGGGTCTGGAAACTGTCTTCGGTGCCCACTGAGTTCTTTACCTCCCTTCACACACACAAATACAGTGCTTTTTGGGCACATTCGGTTATTCCACCTTATGTTCCAAGTTGTACTGTCCCTCCACCCGATCATGAGGACGATCTGGTGAGGGAGCAGAGCGCATCGGGAGATTTTACTGTCAAAGTTTCCTTTTTCACATTTGCCAGCGAGGCAGCTTCGTAGGTGGAGAAAGAAGACACTGGCCACTTCCGTACTAGACTGTTATAGCGCTATCATTCCACTTTCAATATCCTATGGAACCCCCGGGTTTGCAGTTTAGGGAGGGGCCTTGAGTTAAAAGTGGAATAATAGCGCTGTTAACAATCTAGTGCGAAAATGGCCATACACAACTTCACCCACACACGTGCCTCAGATACATGAACAAATCCTTCCGAATTCTTCTAAGTATCCTTTTCCTCTTTTGGAAAAAAATGAATCCTTCCCTATGGAAAAGTTCGGGCGCCACGTGGAATGCAGGGCCACCGGAGGCTGCTGACGAAAGGCGGCCGGGATCCACAAAAAAAATACCTGAGCGGACGCGATCCTGGCTGCATTCTGATTCCGACAGAATCGGCCCTGCTGCGGCACCAGGCGTGGAGGGGTGGCCGTGATTTTGCCTCCTTTTAAGCGCATTTTCTGCCGACGACCACCCAGGGGGCTTCGCAAAGGCGAAAAGGCGGGGCGGCCGCACCCACCAGGTGAAGGAAGGGCGGCTGGCGCCGGGCGGAGGACGAGGCGGCGGCCGCGGTAACGCCCGCGCAGGACAGAACGTTCCTTCGAAGGCGACGGGCCTTTCTAGAGGGCTCGCGCGTGACGGCGCCCCGCAGGCCGGGGGCGACTCAACGTTCCAGAGCGTGCGAGGCTCGGCCAATCGGAACGAAGCACTTTTCCTGCCGGGGACGAAAAGCGGGGAAAGGAGAAGCGTGATTGGTGGGAGCCCTTCCCGCCAACAGAGTCCCATGAGTGATCCCCCCCCTTTTTTGTTTTTGTTTTAATCTAAACAGAAGTACTGGACGGTTTTGAGTGTTCAAGGTTTTTGATGCGACGGGGGTTGTTGTGCAGCGAGCTAGTTTCTGGGGGGAAAAGAACAAAGATTTTTCTCTCTTTGGCGTGTGCAGCTCTTTTCTTCTTTGCAAAGGAGTGATGTTGGAAAAGAGTGAGGGCGGTAAATGGCAAACTAGGAACGTATACCGTGGATGCTAGAGCGACTGCTCTCCACGGCCAGCCGTGCCTATCTGCTGTTGGAGAGTTGCCACACCTAAAACGCCTAATAAGAGGATTGTTAGGGATTTTGCTGCTGCTACATGGGACATACAGATGTGTGAAAGGGTGCAGCTGAGGCAGAGCAACAGTGCAAGCCAGTATATGCCTGTTCAGAAGCTCGTTCAAGTCCTCCAAGGACACTTATCATGTGTGCTAGTTGAAGGTCCAGACACATTCATGCAGAATACTCCACAGAATACACTGAAGTTCACTTCCAGCCAATATGTGCAATCGACTTGAATCTTCAAGCATTAGGCATTAATTTAAGATAGAAACGTTCTTGAGGCTTCTCCCCCCCACACACACACACTTTCAGCAAAACAAAAGCTTGGATTCCAGGTCTGGCAACTCACCTTTTAAAAGTATGCCAGCTCTTGTGTGCTATTTTACATCAAGAACTATTTTTTCCCCAAACCAGAAGTGGATCATACAGCCCCAAAGGATTCTTGGAACAGAAAATTGGTCCCCTGAAGTAGCCTACCCCTGACTTACAACAGAATAAAGCTGCAGATATCCAATTATCTTATAGCTTAGGTTCCAGTGTTTGTGTAGAAAACATGGCTAGAGTATATAGCCTGCTAGGAAATCAGCATTGCAGAAAATTGGGAAGGGGGGTTAACATCATCTGTTTCTTGCAGTGAACACAACACAAATGTCTCTGCTTAGAAACAGACTGAAGTCCTCATGTTTATCATACAAAAATGGGAATTCAACGCTTTTACAAGAGAAATTGTTTTGTAAAAGTGGAATTGCCCATTTTTCCTGTGGAAGTTGGTGAGGAAAATGGGGAGAATTAAATCCTATCACCTTCAACATTTCAGAGACGCATGTGGATACGTGTGGCCAAAGAACATCAGAGTATAGTCAAGATGGCAAAAGTTATTAAGGAGGAAGAACACACAAGCCAGTAGGGACTTTTATGCTTTGGCCTGAGTCTACTGAGAAGGACAGAGTTCTTCCCCGTGCTGAGTTAACCCAGTGAAAACTACTTCTGCACTGTGAAATAAGTTTGCAGCCAGTGAAGTAACCTGGGAAGGGAAAGAGGGAGGAGGAGAGAAAGACTGGGATGTTTTAAAAGTGGGATGACAGAGGATTAATTAGGACAGTTGGAGAGTATGAAATCTCTCTTCATGTCTGTCCTGGCTTGTCCAGCAATAGAAGGCATCCATATTCGTGTTACACACTGAGAAGGTGAGATGTGGGAGGTCAACCCACACCTCAACAATAGCCAGATACGGAAAGAGTGATGGCCATGGCAAGGCTGTTCCAAATGAACCTCAGTTCACAACAAAATATATGGCACTTTGTACTGATATGCTTTCATAAAGGCAGACCTGTTACCCTGTGAACTGGGGGTCCCGGGAGGGGCTCCCAAATAGCCAAACAACAACAACAAAAGATGGCGAAATTAACTGGAACACTCGCTTTAAGCTAACGAGAGGCAGGGTAACTTAGCGGGGATCTTGTAACCCTATGTATACGGGGTCAGGTCAGTCAAGTAGTCCGACAGTTTTAAAATAGCAAAAATAATGTTTCATTAAAGACAGACAAACACTTAAGACAACACAACCACACAGCTAACTAAGAAATAAGAAGTGGGAGTTTTCGGGGGAAATGGGTGATTCAACACCTTTCTCGTAGTCCTGAAGAAGCTGGAGATGGTAGTGAAGAAACTCAGCGTGGTGGCCGAGGGGAGTTCGCTTGACAGAGCGGCAGCAAGGCTGGATGGAAGTCCGGAGCGATCTGAGGAAGCTCTCGGAGGTTGGGGTTTTTATGAGGGAAAATATGACCGTGGGCTAGTCTGTACTTGGGAAAGAACAATGAAGTTTGGGCGCAAGACAATGTCTCCAAAAGGTCAGAATTTAACATGATTGAGTTAAGTTCGAATTGACAATAGAATGGCCAGTATGCAGATGCAGCTCGCTTGGACAGTTGAGCTTCTAGCTCATCAGGGTGCCTGCTCGGGGCAGGGGGCTCTTTGTGTCAGCGTGCATCCGTAATGAAGTGTTTGTCTAGGGAGGTCTCCTAAAGCAAGATCTGGCTGAGTCTGGCTTGCCTAGGTGGAGAAAGGAATGTTTCAGCATTTAATAGCCATGCCTAGCTCCGTGCTTGTTCGGGGGCCTCACAAACACTTGGCTGAGGGTGGCAAAATAAGACCGAATTGTGATATCAAAATGATATCTAGTATCTACCAAAGCCAGGCCAGTTCACAGTGATAACAGACTTATTTAGATCTCTTCAGCATCTACAATTACCAGATGCCAATGTGATTTTGACTTCTGTAGGCGGAAACAACTAGACTCAATTGTTTCATCCATAGCAGTACCTTTAAGGACTTTTTCATGGAATTACCATGTTTGTGTGGTTTATTAGCTGAGACAGGCATATGGGCAAACACTGGAGAGCATCATAAGGAAAGAACAGCATATTTTGAGGTGTTGCAATAGTGTCAGTATTTCTCTAATGCTGAACATGGACAAAATGTATTCCATAATATCTCCAGAGACCCTGTTTCTGACACACTCTCAGAAGCAAATTGCCTTCCCTAGAAACTTCCAGGAAAGACAATTCACCCTTTAAATGGATTGTAGGCCCATCCCTGCACTGTTGAACCCTCCTTTTTTCCCAGAACTTGAAGAGAATTTCCAGCAACTTGTAGTTTGCTTTTAGTTTGTTTTTAATTAGGTGTTGGGGGTTTGGGCAGTCCATGTCATTCCTATGGGGTCTCAGAGCCAAGCATTGGGTGTTGGATCTGCCACAGTTGCTTATTATTGCTCTAAAGAGGGTTAACACTGATACAAACATGATGGAAATTATTTAAATACATTTACTTGCAGTTAGGTTGCACAGTTGGTTATGAACAAGTAAATCCTGTTTTCCCCCATGTGGTTTATTTTGCTCTAAGTGCAGGTACTGTCTTGGTCTAAGCTCCCTGTTACTTCAGCCATAAACATCTGATGAGCAGGACACCATTCTTTAACTTTACAGATCATTTACTGTTTCCATTCACACGGCTCTGTCCCAATGGGATACCGTATAAGTAGCACTCCTATTCCTTGAAGTTATGATTGTCAAAAAACATCTTGGCTAATCAGATCAATATAAATAGCTGAAGTGGCTCCCCATGGCCTCAAATGGTAAATTCAGAAATTTAATTATATGTAGCTTAATGACTAATAAATAATAGCTTCTTGATCGCTTACTATTAGAATCATTTCACTTTTTGATAAAAAATCCCATTAAAATGGAAGCCAGCAACACATAAAGTAGAAACTTACTATTGGTAGAATGCATTTTGCAATACAGTTGGCAATTCATATCAGCAGATTTTGTATCCACAGATCCAATGAAGCTTGAAAATATTTTTAAAAACTCCAAAAAGCAATCTTTGATTTTGCCATTTTATATAAGGAACACCATTTTACTACACCATTTTATACAATAGGACTTCAGCATCCTCAAATTTTGGTATCCACAGGGGGTTATGGAACCAAACCCTGATGCATATCAAGGGGCCACTGTACTAAATTTCTACTTTGTGTGTTGCTAGCATTTATTGTAATGATATTTCTACCAAAAAAAGGAATTAATTTTAACACTCAGCAGTTAAACTATTTGAGATTTGTACAGGTAACTTCAACATTGATATGATCCACCTCCATGGGATTAGGTGATGATACTGACACTTGGGTCTTTTCATCAGCTTTCACACTTAGGCAGTGTCACTGAAACTGGGGGAAGATTGATAGATATTGTTATTCTGTATGTTTTGTACTTGAACAAAGACATGGCTCCAATCAGATGAGCATTAAATTACATTCACACTGGGTATGGGATTAAAATCCATCTGTTTTTAAGATTAAAATATGGACAGTTGATCTCTCTGGCTAAACTTGTTTAGTCCAACTGTAATTTGTTTTAACATTTAAAAATTTTGATGTATACTACTTAGAAGATGCCAAGCAGAAAAACACTTATAATTCAAGAAGTATTTTGTTTTTATTTTATTACTATAGAGATTGCTATGTTAAAATGTGCAATTTATAAGAATAACATATAGTTCAGCTAGCTTAAAATGACTACAAACAGACATGGCGGAAGTTTACATCATAAACAAAGATATCCAGTCATTTAAAAAAAGTATGCTGTTTTTTCCTTATAATTAATATTTCTCATAATAGAGTGAAAATATATACTAGTACACATTTTTAAAAAAACTCCAAAAGAAAATTGATCATCAAATTTCACAAATGCTAGGCCCCAGATGTATGAACAGTCCCCATGAAGCAAGTTTAAAATAGTAATGAAAGATGAAAACAAGTGGCAACATTTAAAAAACAAATTGCAATGTGGAGGAAACTTCAAAATCATCAGTAATAGGTGATCAATTATCTGCTTTGAAAAAAATATCTGAAACAGCTTGGCTTTGACCTCAGAATGAAAAGCAAAGGAAGAAAATTGAGGAAACCCACAGACACACTTTGACATATCTCAAAGTGCTCTGAGCATCTTGAGATGCATGTCCATCTTCTTCCTCAAAATGAAAAGCCAGCAAGAAAAGATACAAATATGCTTCCATGTCCAAACTATTTCAGAGCAGAGGTACTACTACTCTTCACTGTCTTAATGGCAGGAATTGAAACACTGTGTGTAGTTTTCATGCACTTTTGCCTGTTGTTTAAATTTGTGTTTCTGTTACATTGAAAATTGTTGTTGTGTGCCTTCCAGTCATTTCTGACTCATGTTGCAGCACTACTTATATTTAGTTGGGCATAAGTAACATTGAACTCAGTGGAACTTTAGTCCATCAAAATGTAGATATGTAGGTTCAGAATGAACTGTACAACTGTCATTACAATCCTAAGAGTGTTTACTTTGGAGTAATTTCACTGAGGTCAATGGAATACTTTACAATTTAAAGATCTGAAAAATCATAGCTTTGGGTTTACAATGTTTACAATGCAAGCATATAATCTTAGGTTTACAGTAATTGTGAAGCATTTTATTTCTGGAATATCCTACATAAAGTCATCAGCATTGCTTCTGAAGCAAGCTGCTGGAAATTTCTGCATAATTTAAATATCACAAGGCTAGTACATGGTTCCAATGATCCTTACTGCAGATTTAAAAAGCACTAATATTCTAATAAGTAAGCAGCCATCAAGCAGTACAACATGGTTGTGATTTGCATTAAAATAATGGGAAAAAATGTAAATAGTTGTTCTATAATAAAAAGTTCAAATTTAAGTTAACAGAGTAATTTAATCCTATATGTTCACCCCAGAAATCAAAATCAAATGGTAACTGAAAATTAGTAGAAGAAAGAAAACTTACATTATTTGTTCACAGAAAAAGCTCTTGTATGTGTGGTATTCCAATCAAAACTATGATGTTCCTAAGCAATTAGAAAGATTTTGATGATATGTATAAATTGAGAAGACACCTGTTTTTCCTTGCTTGTATATTGTTATTCTACCTGATCATGTAATTTGAGTTACTCCTCCCACAGTCTACTGTGCTTCTTTGACAGTAATCCAACAGTAATAAGCTTGCAACCTCTGAAAGAAATCGATAGTGAATAGAATGGATCCAGATTAAAGCCAGTTGACAGCTTACCTTACTTGTAACAGAAATCCTAAAGCAAAATGTGGAATTTTGCTGCATCTGTCATCTGACAGAGCATTACATTTTTACTTAAATAGTTAGTTTGAAATTTCACAGCAATATTAAGAGTACAATAGAAAATTATAGATTCATGAATTTATACTGGAAATCATTGTGTCATTTAGACATATGACACAATTTTTTATTGTGGATAGACAGTGGAGTCTAAAAATATCTGTTTGGTAGTACTCTGATAAAAAGAAAAAAGAATATTTTGCATATTTTAAAAAGATGTGTGTGTTAAGTTGTTATGAAAATGAGAAGGGGGTTGACAGCTGAAGTTATGTTGCCATCTTAAATAAGAGGGTTGACAAGATCTGTCTTTAAACATTCAGAACTTTAATTAATTTTGATGTGAGCATATCCTAGTATTTCCAAGTGGCTGTTTCATGCAAGTATATGGGGAGCTACCCATGCTATATGGATTTGCCATTATGGATGGAGGAAAAGAAAGTACTCAGTACAGTACTCAGAGAACTACTAAAGATGGGGATTCAAATTAATAAAGTATTTAAACTCTTATAATTGATAGTAATTTTTTTTCATGATAAACTGCATTCAATTATGAAATTATCCAGAACTTCTGAATAGACATGTATAATACTGCACTGTTAGGTGTATATGGTAAGTATGTTTTCAGCGTTAGTCTTAAATCTAATTGCTAATCCCAATTAGAGCACAAGTAGTGAATCAATTGCTGTATGGTAAGTAAATCCCTTTGCTTCAGTTGGTCTACTTAGCAGTTGCTAAAAGCTTAGCAGTAGCTTTAGTTCACGATCTTAAAAAAGGGGGGAAGGCTGTTGCGACAGCAAACAAAAATGAGAGTATATACCACTTACTTTATTCTGTAGAATTTAACATTTATTTATTCCAGTTTTTTTAAAAAAACTTTAATATCTTTTAAAATGAGATATTTAAATCAGTGGTCAATAGAAAACAGAAAACTGACCTCATCATTGATTTATGCTTCATTGGTCCAAGAAAAAAAAATCTATCTTTCAGTAGGTTAAGAATTAAATTACTGAAGTCAGAATAATTTCAAGCCATTCAAACCTTTTGTGAGGCGGTGAAGGCTGAACTAAAGCTGTACTTAATCAAATATTATTTAGCCCTTCCACTGAATGCTTGAAGACAGATTGTACATAGCAAAAAGTAGCCAGTTATTTGATATGTAGGTATGGAAGCTATTTACAGGGATTGAACAAGGGCCCTGTGTGAAATTTGTGGGAAAATGTCAACATCGAAAACCATTCTAATCTGCTATTATAGGATAATGCTTTCTAGTTGTTCAACAGAATCAGGTCAAAATCCTTAGCTGATAAATGTCTAATCCAAGATAAACATTCATAAATCCAAAAATAAGATTATGTCTCCATCTTAAATACCCAACAAACCAAGTGAAATGGAAACCTTTGCTTCCCTTTTCATAGTACATCGCTGGCTAAAATATTTGGACCAATATTTCAAAATATATAAAAATAATTATAACAAAAGTAAATTGTGGTGTAAAAAGCAGCACATGAAAAGCAAGAGGCGTAGGAAAGCTGGAGTTTGCCACAGTAGGTTATATTATGTATCAGCAGTATTTTTTCAGGTTTGTTCCAATCTTATGTTCTGTGACTGTGGGATCACAGTATTCTTAAGGCCATTTCTGCCCTACATAGTTATAGGGCTATTATTCCACTTTCAACATCCTATGGAATTCTGGGGTTTGCAGTTTAGGGAAGGACATGTAGAATCCTCAGCCAGAGAGTTCTTTGACCTCAGTGAACTGCAAACCCCAGAATTCAACAGGATGCTGTAAATGGAATAATAGCGCTATAAGAGTATAGGGCAGAAATGGCCTAAAACAGGGCATACGGCCTGTGTTGGAATGTGAAAATATTTGCTTTTTTGATTACTTGTATGTTTTCCTGAATTAACATATTGGTAAAAACTGATGGAGAAGTTCCTAGCAGGTAGGCCTCCACACACCCTAGATAGGCTAAGCTAATGTGACTTGCCCAGGGTAGCAGGTGAGCTTAAAAGCTGAGCAGAGATATGGTCTCAGATGTCTCTTGACGAAGTCCAGCCCTCAACTCAAGAGTACCACAGTGGCTCTCTGTATTGTGTTAACCAAGTGGTACTGCTAGAAGACTGCAGAGAGGACTCTCTTGTCTCCCAAATCCAAGTTCTCAGTTAACATCTAAAAATAATTTGCTGGACAGGTGAATCTATACCTTAGGAATGCAACAGAAAAAGAAAAAGAGTTTGTAACCTTCAGATATACTGTCGTGGTCTTCTTATTGCTTTGGTGTGCCTCTTTTCTTCTGTTTCTGTGCAGGAATTCCCAGGTGTAATGCTGGTCACTCTGATTATTATTATTTTTAAACCAGGATATTGCAAGCAGAACCATTTTCTCCAAAGTAAAGACAGTAAATCCTGTGCATAGGCATTAATTTAATTTCTAGAGAGTTGTGCAGTCTGGCTTGTCGTTCTTAAGAATAATATGTAAGGGGATGCAGCCAGGGAGAAGCTGTGTGACGAGTGTTGATTTAACCATACCCACAGGGGCCTTGGATCACACTACTCTGTGTACTTTATTGTTCCAGTTAAAAGCTGCAGTTTGTTCAAATCATTATGTATATATGCAGTTTATACCCATTTTCCTGGGTGTAAGCCCCACTGACTAGAAAAAATTATTGAATAGTTGTGAAGCTCCTAGATTCTAACCTTTAAAATGTATTGTAAACACAGTTATAAATTGATCAAGGAACTATATTTTGAAACTAACAACTTAAAAACAACACAACACATTCAAAATTGGACAATACATGTTTATATAGGTCTCCTGGGTTCAATGCAGTAACAAGGCATTAATGCAGGAATTGCTTAAGAAAGAGTTTTGCGCAGTCTTCTTACCTCCATAGTCAAAGAACCAATGTCAAAACATTCCTGTCTCCATGAAATTTCAACACAAAGCTTAATAGTTCCAAATTATAATTTTAAAAAAAGAATTAAAGTGATAAAATTTGAATTCTTATTTCCTGGGTGATAGAAGCTACATTCTTTCCCCAACTGTCTCTCAACAGAAACTTACCAGCACATCTCTTTTAGGATTTCTCACTCACTGAGCCAAGCCAGTTAGAAATCATAGAAATCATAGAAATGTAGTGTTGGAAGAGACCACACGGGCCATCCAGTCCAACCCCCTGCCATGCAGGAACACCCTCAAAGCACTCCCGACAGATGACCATCTAGCCTCTGCTTAAAAACCTCTAAGGAAGGAGACTCCACTACACTCTGTGGCAGCATATTCCACTACCGGACAGCCCTGACCGTCAGGAAGTTCTTCCTGAGGTTCAGGTGGAATCTCCTTTCCTGCAGCTTGAATCCATTGTTCCTTGTCCTGGTCTCTGGAGCAGCAGAAATCAAGCCCTCTCCTTCCTCTACATGGCATCACTTCAAATATTTAAACATGGCTATCATGTCCTCTCTTAACCTTCTCTTCTGCAGACTAAACATCCCCAGCTCTCTAAGTCTATCCTCATAGGGCATGGCTTATAGGCCTCTCACCATTTTGGTCGCCCTCCTAGTTTACAGGGGTTACAATAGACATGCTTCGGATTGCCATGTTATTTCTTTATTCAGTTCACATAGTTTTTTAAAATCTTACTTTGCTTTATAAGAGGTATTCTCTGATTTTTGGAGTTGGTGTAGAAACTGTTCCCCTGGAACTGATATTTTCAAGCAGACTAAGACATTATTTCTCATAAGGCAAAAAAGTTTCAGTAATCTACAGAATGTCCCATTTCTGATACTTTTCTAAAAAAAGTAGATTGTGAGATAGTTCTAGCAGAAACTTCTCCCCTATACCTCACTTTAGTTCTATAAAGCATGATACATTTCATACTCATTGTGTTGTATAGTAATATAAATGAATGATTCCCTCCTCCTTTAAAAAAAAAGTAGATAAATCCTTTTTGTTAATTATTTTGTTAACTATCCATGTTCCAAGAATTATTCTCTCATCATTCAGTGAATCCCCTCTGTTAGTATTTCCAATCTGCCTCTGAATAGAGTGATATTTTTTCTTGTTTAACTGTAAGCTTCACGCTTGAAATTCCTAAACTCACTTGACCCACATGCTAAAATCCCAGCAGAGCTGACTCAGCTGTTCCTCTTCACCATGCTGATGGTGCTTTGATTTTGCGTATGGAGATGTTTTTCTGATAAAACCAAAAAGAGAAGCCTTATATATTCAGTCAAACACACTTTTTGTCTGTGTCCTTGTTCCTGTGGCTTCTTAACACTTGTTTTCCAGAGTGGCCAGTCACTTTACTAAACTGTCTGTACAATAGTACAGCAATCCTATTTCTATGTTATATTTGCTGGATAGAAACCGGATTTTAGGATATCTTGTAGATCCTGTCTCCTCAGCTGAGTATATCTGGACTCTGAGATCCAAAGGACAGGCCTTTTCTCTGTCTCACCACCTTCACAGGGCAGAATTAAATCGAGCATCCTGCTCCATCTCACACTCTGTCCGTGGGAGTGCTGCATCCACAGAGGCAACTCCATTTTCACAATCTATCTCCCAGGAGCAGAGAATAGGATGCCAACCTTTTGCCACAAACAGAGGCATGATGCCAACCTTTTGCCACAAACAGAGACTTCATCCCAGCACACTTCAGACTATCTTCAGGAGATGGGACACTCCAGAAGTTAATCTATTTGCCTTGGCACAGAACAGGCAGTATCAGACCTACTGCTCCAGGGCAAACTGGGGGAAGGGATCACTTGGCTGTGTCTTCCTGTTTCATTGGGTTGACTGCCAAAATAAAGAGTGACAAGGCAAAGTGCAGCCTGATGACTACATGGTTGTTTGCCTCTCTTCTCCTCTTTGCTCCGGACTACTACCCTTGACTGCCAAAGATACTTGATCTCCTGATGCTACTTGATGGGCAAGTGAGACATCCAGGCCTGGGTACCTTCAGACTGATGGCTTGGAGAGGGGGTTTCTCTAAACTCTTTCTGAACCAATTCAACATATCATCACTGCTGCTCATAGGGCTGCTACCCAGCAGTCCTATGCATATAAATGGAACAAATTCTTGTCCTTTTTATTCCCCAAGAGGGATCTCTCTGGAACAAACATAAGTCCACTGTGTGATAAGAGTTTCTTCTACCACTGTCCCACAAAAGACTGACTCAGTCAGTCTCTCTTTCTCTGTATCTCTCCCTCGCCCCCATCCTCTCCTTCCATCAAATGTTACTGGTGGCAATTTCCTCCAGCTTTCAAATCATCAGCAAGCCTCCCTATTTTCAGAAACCATTGGTTAAATAGTCTCTGAAGGGCTACAAGAATCTTCAGCCATCTCTGTTGGGACTTACACCTTGGTGCACACCTTTCACAGCTCTCTAAGAAACTGTTCAAGCCAATGGCAGCCTATGACATTAGTCTACTTACTTGGAAGAATGCCTACTTGGTGATGATAACATCTGGCAGATAAGCAGGGAAAGTATGTACCTTTCATATGAATATGAATATGAATCCACCATACCTGAAGTTCCACAAGGACAAAGTGATTCTTAGACTGGACTTTCTCCTGAAAGTGACATCAGTCCTTCAGCTGACCAAGGACATTGTCTTACCTGCATTTATGCAGAATGCTACATCTCATTTGGGCCGAACTCTTCATTATCTTGACATTAGGTGAGCACTGGCCTTCTATACCAACAGGATTGCTGACTTTCACTTTCTTGGAGGCTCTTTGTGTGCTACTCCTTGAATAAGAAGGGACTGCCTGTGTTATCCTAACACCTCTCTCTTCAACCATCCAGTTGGCCTACAAACTAGCAAAGACCTCCCCCCGCCAATTCCTGTGCATAGCTACTCTACCAGAGTTGTGGCTGTTTCACTGGGCTTCCTGAAAGGCATGTTTCTGGAGGACATTTGCAAGGCAGCTACTTGGTTTCTGATGTTCATTATAGGTTGGATGCCAGCTACAGAGATGACGCTGCCTTTAGGAGAGCCGTGTTGTTTTCTGTGTCACAAGGCACTCCCACCTCCTGTGGTGAGCAGCTTGCTAGTCTCCTATTTGTGTGAGTCATAAAGACCATGAAGGAGGATAAGTTGCTTCCTTGTAACTGTAGTTCTTCAACTAGTCATCTGTGAACTCACACAACATCCCCCCTACTTCCCCACTGCGTGTCATACTTTCTCTCTATCTCCTTGGCTGCTACTTTGGCATGCAGCGAGCTCAGGGTCTGAGCAGGAATCAGCCTGATCGAATGGAGCAAGGAAGGAAGGGCTACCACCAAAACACTTGCATAACAGCTCTGGGAGGTTCTGAATGATGTACTGCACAGCTGTAGCAAACCCATTTGTGAGAGTTTACAGATGACCACTTGAAGAACTAGTTACAGGTAAGCAACCTGTCATTCTGCTGTCCATAGAACACAGAGTACACAAGTAGGAATTGATTGGAGGGCATTTTCCCTCAAACAGACAACAGTAAGAATAATATATATGTACGTACGTATGTATGTGTGTGTATGTATATATATATATATTTGCACATACCATATTCCTTCAGTTTGATTGGTACTCTATAACTTAAAACAGAGAAACAAATTTTATTGACCTTTTCTTGCCTTTGTCACTGGTCAACTTATGATCAGGGGTGTGTGTACGCAGCCTAACTTGTTCATCTGGAGGACGTTTCTCAATATCAACACGAAGAAAAATGTTGCGACTCTAGCACCATCATTTTCCATGCTTTCTCTCTCTTTCTCTCTCTCCCTCTTTTTTTTAACCATCTTTGACTGATGCAGAAGCCTGTGATTTTCTCAAGCCAGTGTGATGTATTGTAAATGTACATAAATGTACCGCCACAGTTTAATTGTAACATAGTGGCAGTTGTCCAAAGCAGAGCTTTCCAAACTGTGTGTGGTGACATGTTAGTGTGTCGGCTGCAGTGTATAGGTGTGTCACTGCTGCCCCAGGCCGAAAAAGACCCCAGTGAGAGTGGCAGTTAGGCCCTTTCCGCACAGGGTAAGTAGTACGGTGTGGTGCGATCTCTGATGGAGGTCGTCCGCAACGTGGGAGCGGACTGGGTCGGACTACTTGTCGCAGTTCAACACCTCAGTCCGCTCTGGAGCGACCCGAAGTGGTTGTGCAGCGTGCTTTTTAAAAACCTGTTTTTACAGGTTTTTCAAAAGCATGGAGCACACCACTCCGTACCACCCCGTTCCCGCACTCCGGTGCAGATTTGCAGGTGTGCACCAGTGCAGATCTGCCAGGGGCGGGCTTCCGGCTGCAAGCTTCTCTGGTTGGTGGAGAGCCTCTGCCAGCTGGAAGCCGCCATTTTGGACGCTGAAGCTGCCATTTCGGAACAGCGAGCTTGCACTGCTCCACATGGGGACGGACTTACCCGGCTGCCGGTAAGCTCCGTTTTAGCGCATTTTCCCCTGTTTCCCCCTCCACGTGCGGGAAGGGCCTTAGTTTAACCTCTGGTTTGCTACTAACTACCGAACATACATAAATGTTACATAAACTGTAATAACGAACTGTATGGGGACACAACATATCTCATGAAAACCTTTCATTTATATTTTAAAAAATATGTGATTTATGCCTTATGCTTTATTTATTTATAATTCATAAATGTGAATTACTGTGTCATGCAATGATACATATCTAAAAAGTGTGTCACCAACATGAAAAGTTTGGAAAGCTCTTGTCTAAAGTGATAAATAACATGACTTGACCTAGTCTGTATATTACAAATAAGGGGGAGAAGTAGCATAAGCTTTTAAAAAAATCAATCAACTATTTATACTAAAAGGAACAAACACAGAAAGAAATGTATCCACTTCAAAAGATAAGGACTGCAATTGCATACACTTGCCTTTAAGTAACCAAAGTAAAAATCAATCAATCAATCAACATTTAAAGGCATATTTGGGCTATTTTTAAAGTGCATATTTCAAAAACATGCCAGCCTCCTGGATAGTACTGACACTACACATTGAATAATAAGATGGCAAACAATGTATCTGGCCCTTGAAAAAAAATTACAGTAAAATTAACTGGAGAGCAAGGCTAGGGTAGCATGAAACAGAAACACACTTTACCTACAATTCTTATCAGTCCTAAGTACTATAGCAAATGATGAGGGGTTGTGGGAATTGTAAGGCCTCAGTTGCCCACCCTTGCTGTGGAAGAACTACTCCGAAACATGTTTTGAGGTTGTTAGAATATTGTGAAGTCCTGGACGTGGGCATGGAGCTGAATCCAAAGTAGTAAGATGCAGCATCTGGGGGTCCTCTTATTTGGTGCACTAATATGGTGTAACAAATTCCAGCTATGTAGAAATTGCGTTGCAGTTTATCCAGTTAAACTGGACAAACACATATTTGATCCACTGTGCAATTTAGTGTGTATATATCTGTCTATATCTGTGAAATGGGGCAGGGGACAATTAGTATTTCCTCTCAAGATCACCTTAAGTGTTGATGTTCCTTGACTGCTTAAACAGAATAAAATATTGTGCTAGGTAAACACACAATGAATATTCCTCTGTCTGTCTTCAGTTAGTAGAAAAGAGAGGGAAGACTGACAGCACATGAGAGCAGATTGACATTTGCCAAAATAAAATGAAGTAAAATATGAAAAAAAAAAAGATCAGCTTCTTGTAAACCTTGGCAATTTAACCCAACTTCCCCTCAGTACTTTACCTTTGAATAAAAATCCGCAGTCCTTCTGAAAGCTAGACAGAAAAAAGGTTGTCTTTGCACATCAATTTCTCCTTAAGCCATATAGTAAAAGGTGCATTTTATTATGTATATTTTGTCTTTCTTCCACTGAGCACAAGGAGCCATGCATGGCTCTTTTGCTCTCCACTTTATCCTCATAACAACCCTGTGGTGTTGGTCAGACAGAAATAATTATTGGCCCAAGGTCACTCAAAGGACTTCATTCCCCTGTGGGAACTTGAATATGAACCTTCCTCATTCATCCCTCTAACATTGCAAATGGCTCTCTTGAGCATATACTTAAGATCAATTAATGTAGGTTAATCTTTCCCTTAATATTAGTTAAAACACATCTGCTCTCACACAACAGCA
Source organism: Iguana delicatissima (assembly GCA_948472985.1). Classification (NCBI taxonomy): domain Eukaryota; kingdom Metazoa; phylum Chordata; class Lepidosauria; order Squamata; family Iguanidae; genus Iguana; species Iguana delicatissima. The sequence goes on along the minus strand of CAOKZL010003323.1, from coordinate 20,115 downwards.
CACAGATGCCATACTTTAATTAAATCAATTTTCCATTCCCAAATTCCTTGCAGTTACTACGGAATAGAAATTCCCATTTTAGCTATTGTCATGAATTGAAAAGCTTGCCTATTCTTTAAAAGCTTGGGGATGACAGGAGGTAATGACACACTGGTATCTCCCCAAATACTCTATTTGTCCATCTTTCATGGCATCACCAGTAGAAAGCAGAATCTGTTAAGCATTTCAGCTTGTATTTATAGAAAAGTTGTGTTTCTGATCACCTTTCAAATTATTAGTGTGGAAACAAGAACTGTTAATTCTTTGTCTAATTAATGCAGGGTACAAACATGTGGGATCTTGTAAGGTTAAATACTTTAAAAAAAGAGGGGATTTCAGCATTTGTGAGAGGCAACACTTGCCAAAATCCCTCTTCTGCACAACTGTTTAATGGATAAGAGTCTTGTCCCTTATTTCATCTGGCGACTCCCAATGCCACTTCATCATGATCCCTAGCATGACTTATGTCCCTAGCTGCTACTGACATACAAACAGATCTTCTGCCATCGTACTTTGGGTACTCTCTCTCCTAATTAGATTGGGGGGGGGAGACAGGGATATTTATGACCAGTTTCTTTAACACTCCAAGGAGAAGCAAGGTTGCATCATTATAATCTGGACTAATGTGGAAACATAAAATACATTCCCTCTGATCCTTTGCTCTGGAGTGTTAACATTTTAAGGACCTAATGCTCAGTTTTCCAGTACTGATGCAATAATAAGATCTCTAGGATGACTGACTAGATTTTAGACCAGGAGGGAGTATAAGGTGTCTCTTCTATATGGCATGGTTTATTAAACTGGTCTAATTGAGAATATCATAAACAAGTTGTCTGTTCTTAAAGAGATGCTAAATTCCACTCACACACACCCTCTTCCCATTTTAACAGGCTTACAATTAGATCAGCATATCTGGATTGGCAGTGCAAGGCTAATAGTGCATCTTCATGTGAAAGTAACACTCATCAAGGTCACTTATTTCCCAAAAATGGTGTATGCTGTTGTAACCAGAGTACACATAGGTTTATATAGAAAAAAATTATATAGAAAGAATGACCGTGATCTTGCCCTTCAAACATGCTGGTGCAAAGAAGAATGAGAAAAAACCACAGCGATCTTCTAGAAAGCCACTGGCAGGTATTTCCTACATCATTTCCGCACTAGACTTTTATAGCGCTGTGATTCCACTTGAAACATCCTATGGAATCCTGGGGTTTGCAGTTTTGGGAGGGGCCCGCCGGCCATTCCCGAAACTGCAAACCCCAGGATTCCATAGGATGTTTCAAGTGGAATCATACCGCTATAAAAGTTTCAAGTGGAATCATACCGCTATAAAAGTTTCAAGTGGAATCATAGCGCTATAAAAGTGCAGAAACTGCCCTAGTCTTCAACAAGGTCCTCGAAGATCAGGGACAAGATTTTCTAGTTGAGAATCAGCTCAGCAGAGCAGATATCCGGTTGCTTGAAACCGTTTTAGCAGCAGAAGGACTGAAGGCTGATGTTCTCTCCAAATTTCCTCTTTTAAAGGCTTTTAAAACAAGAAAAAGCAACCTCCCTAACATCAAAAAAAATTCTGCAGGCTGGTGCTCCAAGAAAGTCACCGCGGGATGAGAAAACTGTGGCAGATGCAATGAAAGTTTTCCACAGAGTTGTTGCTGAAGATGGTGGCCAGTGCACTGTTGTAGCTAAAAGCAAAATACAAAATGTTATTTTAAATCATTCCAAAAGGACTATAATCATACAGGTCTGGGTAAATCCACATAACTACCTTAGGAAGCTAAACGAATAACAGAACGACAAGACTGACTTCAGGAGAAACTGTGAGAATACCGTGTATCGTTAAACTAACTCGAAATAAAATACTTTTCAGGGGAAAAAAAAAGAATTAACACCTAGTTCTAAGGGGCTTATTGCTGTGTGCATTTCTGTTGAACTCAGCGGGATCTTACTTCTGAGTAGCCTACTGAAAGCTTGCGTAGGCTTACTCCCTGCTCCGTTCGCGGCTCCCAGCCGTCCTCGAGGTCGCCTGGAAACGGTTGACGCCCCTCCCTCGCCCACGGTCGGCTCTTTAAAGTCAGGGACTCCTCAGGCTGTGACGTGTGTTGCCATGGTGACGTCCAGACAGCGTCTCGCGGCGGGAGGGGGAGGGAAGGAAGGGATGAAAACAAACATGGCGGAGAGGAGCAAGACGGCAGAAACTGGTTAGTTGTGACTGGGTCCTGTCCCGGGGGAGGCAAGGGCTGAAGGAATCAATTCGTGAAAGGAGGCGGGAGGAGTAGCCGTTTATGCAGAGGAGGAAAAGGGGTAGCTTTGAGAGGGAACGCTGAGGAAACGACTTGGGCCTTTGTGGAGGAATGACCTTGCATGTAATAGGAAAGGCGCTTTGGTGGAGATTGGAGTCTTTTTTTTTTTTAATGCGAGTGAGAAATGACGTGTGTTATTTCCTCAAAGAGCCTCACGCGGGGAAGGGAGACTTCCCAATAAAGAGCACGGCCAGTGTGGCCGTTGTCTTCTCCGGGAGCAGCACAGCTTTCCCTTCCGCTGCATGGACCATAAGGAGGCAGGAACAGGCGGGCTGCGTTACAGCTTCCCTTATTTCTCTCTCACAGGACCGGGTTGCCTTCCTTGGGGACGGGGGCTGGTGGTAGTGTTTTCAGGATCAGGCCAAATGCTGAGGCAGTGCTTATAGTGATAGGCTTTATGCTAACGTAAGTACTTGCAGGACCCAGAACTACTGGAGGGTAGGTACTTGAATGCTTACAATTGATGTAGTGGTAAATGCTTACAGTCCTACCTGCTGGTCCATATTGGGTGATGGGCTTGGTGTCTCAGTGTATACTTTAGAAGATCTAGGTTTACTGGTTGGTAAGTATTCAGGTGGTTGGAGTCACACTTGTAAGTGTTCACAGGTTTTAGAGTGGGCAGTGAGAAAGTACTTGCAGGAGCAGACTTGATAAAAAATGGCAGTAGGCAAGTACTTGCAGGAGCAGACCTGGTACAAAAGTGAGTGTACCCAGGACACAGGTGTGGATGTCTTCCAGATTCTACTTTGGAGCAGGAAAAATCTGTGCAGGATTTGGATGCCCAGCATCCACATGTTCTTCAGGTGTCTGGCCAAGTGTTCTCCCTGATACCAAGGCCAGGCAGACTTCTTCACCAGTAGTGTCTTCTTTTGATTCCTTCTGTCTCTCTGTGGGTGACCCCAGGAGGCGTTGGCAGGTTGCTAGAGGAGCAATGCAGTGTGCCCTGAAATACGGCAAAAAGAAGTTCTCACCTTTCATACCATCCCCTCTTGTGGAATTAAAAAGGCTCAATGCTAACAAGACGGCAGTGTTCTCCAGGATCCTGCAACATTCTCAGCTGGTTGTTGAGGTTTCTGACAGTTGACACTCTCTCCAGGACTTCAGGAGCAGCTGCAAAGCAGCAAGTGGGTGAGGAGAGCCTCTCAAGAAGTGCTGCTCCCATACATGTGTACTGGGAGCATAGAGGAAAGCGAGACCCCTGCTTTCTTGCCTAGAAAGTTTATACTGAGAGGTGACCCTCTATGCACTTAGACCAATGAGGAAGGAGTACCTGTAAAAAACAACAACACCTATCACAAGGTCCCTTCAGTGGCTTTAATGAAATCAGTGCCAGCTACAAATGAAGTAAGAAATGAGTCCTAAGAAGGGGTCATGAATAGAAATGAAATTATGTTAATTTATGTTTCTTACGTTTTTAAATGTTAAATTTGTGGGGGTTTTTGGGGGGGTCTGTTACTGTTTGATTTAGTAGAGTTTAAATATATTATTTGTCAAGGAAATAGCTATTTTAGTCTATTACAGCATAAAAAGAAAAAAAAAGGGAAGGGGGAAGAGGAATCTAGAGCACCTTTAACACTGGCTGGTCTATTTTGGTATATGCTTTCATGGATATAAACCCACTTCTTCAGATGCCCTGAATTGGACTGGTATCCACAAAAGTGCAGTTAAAATAGATCAATTAGTATTAAAAGTGCTGCTAGATTCCTCCCCGCCCCTTTTCCTTTTTAAATATGCTGTTATGCTTTCTGTCTTGTAAGTTGCTGATATTCTGGAAGGGGCTAAGAACTCTCTTTAATAAATAAACCAGTTTCCAGCATTTTGGGACCACAAATAGACACATAAGCTGAGCAAGTTTCAATGGATGTTCTCACAGAATGGCTGTTAGAGGTGACACTCACAAAATGCTTACAAGAATACGGTATATTCATTTCACAGGAACTCATGATGTTAGAAAGCAGATATCTAAGGACTGGAAGACAAGGCAGATGTGTGGTATGGGTCTGAAACATAAACTCATTCCTTTAAACCCACTTTTTTTTCTGATGCTCAGAATTGCACCCCAACACTTTCATGCACACTTACCTCACATTCAGAATCTACACATTTAGTTCTTTCCTGCTGTCTCTTCTCCTTCTGTCCACTTGAATTACCTTGCCTATGATATATCTGCACAATGTGCAGATAGTTACAACTTTTTTTTGTATATGGTACTCACAATTTTGCTTCTAAGGGTATGTCTTTTTAAATTTCATAGATATGTCAAATGTTGCAACTTTATACGTTAAGTTCTGAATCAATCATTTTATGGTGCTGAAGCAACAAAATAAATCTAGTTTTGATCTGAAAATTAGTACTGCACATATTTCTATTTTCTGCAGAATTTCCACCCTCACTGAGCCCCTTCCCCTAAACCGAGTTTTTCCCCTGTGGCTTCTAAATTTACAGAAATTTTACATCTCTGGCTAAGATGCTATCCCATTTTTCCTTAGTAGGAAATAAATATGAGTAAACATGTTTAGGATTGCTTTGTTGGATAGGTAATCACAAATTGTATTTTATGCTTTAGTAGGGGCTGGAGGAACCTGCTATTATGCTGATAAAAGTTGGTGTGCCTCTGGGCTCATGTGTGTTTACTTGGCGGTAAGATGTGCTGAAGATAGTGAATCTTATTTCGTATGAAGTGAGTGTGCACAGAAATGCAGGCAAGACGTGACTATACTGATAACACTCAATATGTCAGATGGAAGAGGTGAAAATATGGGCTGCAAGTGGCATGCAGCCCTAACCCCTTTTTGCATTTCCCAAGCCACCTAATCCTCTCCTGATTTTTATTCAGGCAGACAAGCACCCAGAGAATAATATCATTGTGGCACCAGAAGATGCCTCTGTCAGTTCAAGTGAGGGTGTGTCCACAATTTCCTCCATTCTCTTGAAGCCCCACAAGCTCTAAAAACTAGGAGTACAGAAAACTGTGAAACATGCTCTTTGAGTTGGTAGATGCCAACACTAGCATTGGGTTGGATTTAAGCTTATAATTTTATGAAAGTTCAATTATGGAAGACAAGAGTTTCACAGGCCATTTCTGCCCTACACGGTTACAGTGCTATTCCACTTTCAGCATCCTATGGAGTCCTGGGGTTTGCAGTTTAGGGAGAGGCATTTAGAAGTCTCAGCCAGAGAGCTCTTTGGCAATTTATAAATGAGCAAAGCATCATTAACTTTCAGTTTTTTAAGTCATAAAAAGATGGTAGTGGAAAGTATCTTCATTATATTTATTCAAACAGAAGAATGAAGAAGCAATAACAAACCTTTGAATAAATGCTAAACATGTACATTTTCTTAACTTTGGCTTTCAGGCTCATAATAAGAAATAAGAAATAAGTATTTGTCTACATTTATTGAGGTATGGGATTTGGACAGTGTGGTTTGAATGGTAAAATATTATTAAAATATGATGCCTGATATTTCTGTAGATAAGGCAATATGAAGAACAAGACTGGAACCCAATTTATACTAAAACGGTAGTCTTATAAATAATGAATGCCATTTCCTTCTTAAGTACATTGAAGCAACTTGTTTCATCATGATGAACTAACATAAGTCAATCTGTATCAGATTAAAACAAAACAATCAATGTGAAGATTATAATATTAAGCACAGTTAGTTTTGTAGGATCTCAAGGGCAGCCCATCTAATGTAACATATCTTGTTTGGTCCAGGTCTCTTTGAACCACCTAATTTAGGTGTAATTAGTATGTCTAGTAGAAATGTGTAGTATAAAAAAGTTGATATGCATATGAGGAGGACATTTTCAGGTGTGTTATTTAGAGGATTCAGTTTGGGGTACCACCAACAGGTAATTTTTCTTCAGCTGTTATAATTCTGGCCTAGAATCATAGAAATGTAGAGTTGGAAGAGACCACACGGGCATCCAGTCCAACCCCCTGCTATGCAGGAACACCCTCAAAGCATTCCCGACAGATGGCCATCTAACCTCTGCTTAAAAACCTCCAAGGAAGGAGACTCCACTACACTCCGAGGCAGCATATTCCACTACCGGACAGCCCTGACTGTCAGGAAGTTCTTCCTGAGGTTCAGGTGGAATCTCCTTTCCTACAGCTTGAATCCATTGTTCCTTGTCATGGTCCCTGGAGAAGCAGAAAACAAGCCCTCTCCTTCCTCTACATGGCATCCCTTCAAATATTTAAACATAGCTGTCATGTCCCCTCTTAACCTTCTCTTCTTCAGACTAAACATACCCAGCTCTCTAAGTCTATCCTCGTAGGGCATGTCTTCCAGGCCTCTCACCATTTTGGTCGCCCTTCTCTGGACTTGCTCCAGTTTGACCATGTCCTTCTTGAATTGGTGTGCCCAGAACTGGACACAGTATTCAAGATGAGGTCTAATGAAAGCAGAGTAGAGTGGTACCAGTACCTCCCTCGATCTAGACACCATACTCCTATTGATGCAGCTGAGAATAGCATTGGCTTTCTTGGCTGCCGCATCACACTGCTGACTCATGTTCAGCTTGTGGTCTATGAAGACTCCTATATCCCTTTCACATGTACTGCTATCCAGCCACTTGTCCCCCATCCTATATTTCTGTATTCCATTTTTTCTACCTAAGTGTAGGACGTTACACTTCTCTCTGTTGAATTTCATTTTGTTAGCCTTGGCCCAGCTCTCCAAGCCTAGTCATTGTTGTACACAGTTGTATATTTCAGATGTAATTTAGAGCCTCAAATGTGTACGTTCCTTATATATCTTACCAGAGCTGCTTGCCCTTACATACTCTGATTCCAGCTGTAACAACAAGCTATAGTTTATATCTATATTTAAACTTCACAAGCCATATTGTTTGCTTGGAAGTAGCAACCACATTTTGATTAGGCTTTTTGCTGTGTAGGCCTCAGCTTGCCTGATTTAAGTCTGCTTGTCAATTGTGCTTTGCTGAGAAATTATGAAGGGCACAAGAGAGAACTTGAGTAAGTATTCTTGGCAGAAGTTGTGTGCATGTATATTATGAATGAACACTAAAAGTAAACATACGAGTTGATAAAATTTCTGTACTTATTTTGACATAAAGAAATTATCCATAAGAAGTACTCTTGAAATGATACTTTTGAGCTACTTAATCCAAAAGCAGGACTTTGAACATTTGTGCTAATCTCTCTTTCTCCTGGTCTCTGAAGTCTGAAATAAGAGCCCATTCTAGACCAGATTGTCTTCCAGTTCTGTGATTCTGAGTGCCTCAGTGAAATGTTCAGTAGTTGCTTGAGAGTAAATTCCCAAAGAGGACAAACATTCAAATTAAAACAAATTAAGTAATACGACAACAAAGAAAGAAATTCAGATTGCAAATAGTGCTAAATCAAAATTTGAGGAAAATAATTTTTCAGTTTGGGAATTTACCTGTGTTCTGAAATTTAGGAAGACATAAACATTGGAAAAACAAAATCTGGCTATTAAATGAAAAACTTAAGGGGAAAATAAAGTGAGAGAATAACTATTTCAGAACCTTAAAGTAACAATTCACAATAAATGTAATTACCTATAACTAGGTAATTGCCTGTAACCTATAATTACCTGTCTGTCAAAGTAACATTTCAAAAGCAATATAGTTATGACAAAGTTGCTTTACTGGTGTAAGGATGCTTTCAGCTCTTTCAACCATTAATTTAAGTACATTTAAGGTATTTTAGAGACATTTTGAAAAAAAAGTTTCAAGTTTTACCCAATTCTTTTCTCAGTCTTAAGCTTTTTTAAAAATAGCAGAAAGGGTGATCCAGAGACAGTGTCACATGAGTCCAGTTTGGGGCACAAGTGGGATCCAAGAAGGCATTAGCAAAGCTTAGAACCAGTAAACAAGGTGCTTCAGGCAATCTCTAGCTTAGAAATGAGGCTTATAAAATTGACATCCCAGGCCCCTACTTTAGCCTCAGTTGCAGTCAGTTTGCTAGGAATCTTCATGAGGAAAGCCTCGTTCATTAGAAGATAACTATTCCCAAGCAGTAGCCAGAAGCCCTGCTCTTGCTTCCAACCTCTAGCTCACTTGAGGACTGAATGATAAACCTGCCTTGTCCTCCATTTTGAGAGCTGGCACATTAGTTTGTTGAGTTATAGATTCTGCCATTCTTTTTCTGGGGATCTGGGATCTTTGGCATGGGGGTCTGCTTATCAGTGCCATCTGGCCCAGGAAGTTCTGCTTCCTTTACTGTATAAGATATTGCAGTGGAGGCAGGATGCTTTATTATTCTCTCTCTCCAGTTAAGTGTGCAGGCCTGCAGGGAGAAGTAGTGGAGAGAGCTATTTATGAATCATCTGGAGAAAAAGAATGTCTAAGACTTGTCTGCAACTTCATTTGTGGCAGGGGTGGGGATGGATTTTGACCCTCCAGGTATTTTGGACTTCAGCACCCAAAAGTTGCAGCCTGCGTGGACAGTAGCAATGGATTATGAGAAATGTAATATTGGGAAGACCAAATATTCCCCTTCCCTGATCCGTAAGAAAAATTAGTGTCCCCCCCCCATCTTCTTATTCTTCTTGTCTCTTGCTGTGGGCTCTTTCAGCTTTTCCCTCTGCCCACTTTCTTTACACCCGCTTACCAGGCAACAACTCTACATCTTTGAACTGGTTATAAAATTCAGAGGTTCGCAAAGAAGATGCATCCTGATGCCAGGATGTATAGGTATTCTTGTGATGGAAATGGAATCTTTATGAATAATAGCAACTCTGATCCCCCAGTCTTCTACCTAAGCTGATGCTTCACTGAGTGCCCACATGGATAAAGCTGGTACAGGTTCATTCACCCTTTCCAACCTACCCAGTAGTTCACACCACATTGGCTGCTTTTGTCTGTGACGAAATAATGGATGGTATTTGTTGTATTTTGGACAGGCCTGGCATTCAGCTGCAGTAGTAAAGCCATTAAGCAGCCTGAGAGGGTAACCTCGACCTTAGGAGAATGGGGAAAGGACTGAAACATGGGATAGACCTCTGTTCTGTATTTCCCTCAGCTGGCAAGTATAAACCACAACTGCATATTTCTCTCTGTCCAAGATCATACTAAATGAGGGTGTCCCACTCCTCCCTTACCCATAGGACTCACCTACGCATACATACAGAAGTATAGTATACAATGCAACAGCAAACAAACACAAGGTGCAGCAAGATCAGTGTAAGTGTTTCATGTAAATTCTGTGACAGTTTAAAAAATCCCATGAAACTGATCTATTATATATAGTAATGAATGATTAAAATGATTAAAAATTCTCAATGAATAGAAACCACTTAAATGGATTCTGACAAGGGCATTCATCTAGGCTCCAGCTTTGTCCCCCTCCCCCATTACCCAAGGCACTCAGCTGTCGCCTGATTACTTTACAACTTCTTTCCTCCAATCTCTGCATTTCGCTTAGGGATTTTGGTTACTTCTAAAAGTCACGTCCTGCAGTGAGGGCAGTACTGTTGCACAAAACCTAAACTCTCACCAAATGTCCCTACACCTAAGGGCCTTCCGCCTTTGATGTTGCTCCTTTTGATTTCCTTACATTTCTATGGTGACCGCAGAACGGGATCCAATGCTGTCATTCTGTTGACAAAATGGTGTCCACCAGCAGCACCAGGAAATGGTAGACCTCTCCCTCCCCATTGCAGCATGTTGTCTGTCCTCTAAAGTTGCTCTGTAAGACTGGGAAACTCTGAAACAGGTTTTCAGGCAGCACAGAGCTTGCTCCTGGATGATCTGCAGAAAGGCTATACAGTCTCTCCACTGTTCTTTCTGAAATGAATCATGCAGGCTATTAACATGTTGTATTATGTCTCACGCCTTTTCATGGGCCCTCTATGAAGGCAGTGGCATTGCTGCCATATTTGTACAGAACTGCTATCTGGTTTCAGCTGTCCACCTTTATGTAACATGATAGACTGGATCTTAGAGCCAGGAAGAAAGCTGCTTTTGGAAGTGCAGTTCTGTCATTTCTGTGGACGTGACATTACTCACCACTGATGAGTTAGCTAACTAGTCACTCAATTATGTAAGTCACAGAGATCATAAAGAAGAAGAACGGATTGTTTGCTCTTTATGTGGTCATTTTTGTGTGGTCTTCTTCCCTCCCCGCTGTAACATCTGGGCTATTGTGGTGGACTGCAGAACTGAGGGGAGGAACATTGGCATGCTCAGATATGCATGCTGGAGTGGAGGACCAAGGCTGCTGCCAAAAACTACTCAGCTCGTTTTGGTGCAGGCACCAAATCCTACTGTGATGAGTTCACAAATAGCTATTCAAAGAGTAGTTCCTGTACTTCTTCCTCCATGTAAAACGTACGACTACAGTATATTGCAGTCTCTAATCCACTCTACATGCTTGAATGTTTTGCATGTTCTGGATCAAAGAACAGTAGCTATATAGGGAGGGCTGGAAGAGTATGTAGCCAGTTCATAGGCTTTTCCCAGAGGGGAGCCCCCCCCCAAAAAAAAACTCTTCAGTAAATTTTAGAAGGGTCATTTTTACCTGATGGAGGGCTGGGAAATAATGTCTTTATTCTGAGGCAGAGTCAGTGCTAAATCAGAACACATCTATGGACCTGTAGAAATTAAAGCTATGAGATGGTGAATTTCTCCAAGAGTATAGTTCATCTTACATCAAGGGAGGGCATAGAATGGTCCTCCAGAAGTTTCTCATTATTGACTCTGCCGTTTGGGACTTGTGGCAGTTTGCAGTCCAATAAATTTCTGGAGGGCTACAGTTTTTCCACTGTGTGCAACACTATTAGAGAAATTGGTCCTAGAAGCAGTTTCTTTGATACTGCTAATGTGCACAATACTTATTTCAAGCACAATGCATGAATACTATGTGGACCAGCACTTCTTACTATTTCAGTATAGTTTGCTTTGTCTTTTGACCATTTCAAACCACTTTTCACCTCCAAAGATCAACGGACAGTAGACCTCAGCAAGAGCAATTGTTCAGTAACAGCAGTTCTTTCTGATTTAATACTATTAAAGCCTATTTTATTATGGCTGTTTTGAAAGAAAAAGTGTATATTTTCTTTTAAGTTTCACCTTGCTGAATGTCTTAAATGCTGAATGTATTAAAATACTGTTATGTTACAGATATGATGTAGTCCAAATGAAGCACAAGAAATTCCTTAATCGGATTTCATTTAAAAAGTGTTCTGCTTGCTACAAATAAACCACATAAATAACAATATTAAAAAGTAGATCACAAAGTAACTAATAATAATAGATTATGCTATGTTTATCAAAGCAATATGAATCCTTTGTAAAATAAAACTCGGAGAATGTAAAAAAGAAGTAATGTCAGCTTTAAGAGTGGTAATTGGCCTGAATCTCATGTTTTAGCTTACCTTGAAAAATGATTTTAGTTAGAGAAGTTGATATTGCTGTGTGTTTGTGTGTGTATTAGAGAGAGAACAAGTAACCATGCATCTCTTTAAGACAAATTTTGCTTTCTCCATTAAAAAAAAAAGTGCCTAAATAATCAGCTTAGATACAGGGATGTTTTTGAAATTTATCTTAGGGTAAATTCTTCCTCAGATTTTGAATTATTTTATTGTACAAAAGCGATATTACAATTGCCCCACAATATTGAAAATTTAAGTGGTGTATTAGTTTATCAGAATATAATTACTTTTTGGTATTATTGGATTTTTTGGATTATTTACTTCCTTCTCAGCATGGCTCTCCAGAAGAGAAGTAGAGATGGAGAAAGAAGTTTGATTATGTGAGCACTAACTCTTCTACCAGAAGATAAATCAAGAAAACCCAAGTCAATTCTTTTTTCCTTCACCTAACAAATCTTGTGTCCTAGGTACTGGCCAAGCAGGAGATTCTTTCTCTCACTTGTGTACACTTTCCTGAGTCTGCAGCAGAAATAACTATAGTGATGTGAGGCTGGACAAATCTTTTGCCAGACCTTCTAAAATAAGCTGAACAGTATACATAAAAAAATCTTTAAAAGGTTCCCCATATTGTTGGATCATTGCTAAAAAAAAGTATGGAATGTTTGTGGGTATATTGATACATCAGGAAATAGCTGGATTATAACATCCATCTTCCTTCATCATTGGCTTTCATAACTAGGGCTGATGGGATCTAGAGGGCTACATATTCCTCACCTTTGTTGTACAGATCGAGTAGGCTGAGTTTTCAGCTTCTGTTGTGCAAAATAAATATTCTGTAATTTGAGACAAAGCTAAACAAAAAAAGGACCAGGTATTAATGATGAAGATAGACCATTCCAAACACCCCAAGTGTGGTGAAAATCTGCCTGGAGATTTTCAAATGATGCGGTAACAGGCAAAGGGAGTATCAGCACATGTAAAGAACAAGGATTGCATATGCTGGCCTTGCCCTAGTTCCTCCTTTCCTGCTTCTTCAAATCTTTTTGTGTTAAATTAGTGCTCCTAATTGTGTGAATGCTTCTACTTGGATTGAACTCCCTTTATTTATTTATTTTTATTTTATTTATTTTTTCTTTTTTAAATTTTTTATTACGTTATACATTTTTAAACATACATGTAACATATATATATCATTTTATCCCAATCATCTATTTCCCTGTTCTTCCCTCCCCTTCCCACCATTCTAAACCTACCCCCCTTCTCCATTCTATTACATCATTGTTACACCTTATCATATCTATTAATTCCATCACCAAATTCTAAACATACTTTCCCTACAAAATCTATCCTCTAAATAAAATAACCTACCAACCACCCCTAAAGGGGATTGAATTCCCTTTAGATGTTCTCTAGCATTCTGTTGTCCTTCTCCATTTCGTTTTGCCTTTCACCTAAGCGGCCTCCCTTTTAGGACTGGCTGCTGTGTTTTAGTTTACAATCTTTGGCGAAGTGCTATAGGTAGGATGCTATACTGTGTGTATATTTTTCTAATTTCAGAACCTGAAGCGGGGAATAATGCAGTGTTGACGTAAAAGTGGCTGTACAATGGTTAATAAATAGTACAGCCTAAATTTGATAAGCTATGAGCCAGGATTAAAAGGAGGATAAGAGGGTAAAACTTTTAGAGTGAAGTACTAGCTGGCTGTCTAAATGGTAAACAAACAAAAGATAGTGATGACAATAGATAGGATCACTACAATTGCAAAGGTGCAGCTGCTCCATAGTGTAAAGAAGGGTTACCAAATAAAGAAACCTAGGCAGAGAGCTAGAATTTGTGAACTAATGGTTTCTGATATTTTGCCTTTTTCAAGCACACCGCAATGATAGGTTGAAAAATATAAACAAAGCCTTGTGATGTTCATAAAAGAGAGAAAAATTGGCAAAACGGGGCTAGTAAAAGAGAATGCTCTGTGTGACCATGACAGAAGACACAAAACACGCTTGGCAATAGACTTCCCCCAAAGTGGTGAAATGACTGTATTTGCTATGTTTTGAAACAAATGTTGGTATAACAGAGTTTAATTTTCTGTAACAATAGCTATGCTGAAGTACTGAAATAAACTGAGATGACCTGTGCGAGCTGTGTAATGTCCTCCACAGATGAATGAAAGTTTTGATATTGTGGAAGATGTTGCTCCTTTACCAATGCAGGTATATAGGTACTAGTACCATGTGCCTTTACATTTGGGAGAAGTTCTTTACAGGTGATAATATACATACTTAGTCTAAAATCATATAATGTCTGTCTAAGTAAGATGCCTAGACTATGTGAAGTCAATGATAAGCGATTTAAGTAGATACAGAAATACCTACATGCTATGGTGAACCTAGGAGTATGTAAGAGCAATGTACTTAGACTAAGTATTGTCTGATATAAATGATCCTCACAAGGAATGTAGAAATGTATACTGCTATTTTGAAGACTAATAATTCTTTTCCTATCCACTCTAACCTGCATTTCTTATTTATCTCTTTCATCCTCACTCACAACACACTATGACAAACCATATCTCCCCTTCCACTCTTTTAGCCAGTCTCCATCTGCTCAAAATGCGATTTCCGCGTTCATTCCACACTTGTCAATCGCTCTGCAAATACCAGTGGAACCATACAAACACAATATACAATGGTAGTGTGTACACAATCTGTGGTATGTCACATTGCGCCTTTATTCCAGGGGTGCCAATTTCATCTTGGGTCACATCAACATTATGGTTGTCCTCAAAGGGCTGCTTGTATCTGTAAGACTGTGTAAATGTATCTACTCTTTTATAGTATTAAATAATTGCTTCTGTATTCAATTATTACTGGCTTTAGTAATAATTAGCTCAGAAACTAGAAGTCTAGGAAAAATAATGGTAAGCGGATATTCAAGTGTACAAATGTTGTACAATTTATTGAAAAATGAGTTTTGAAAACAGAAAGTTATTTTTTTTAGTCATCAGACAAATATTACCAAGCTCTGTTTATTACATGAACTTTGTTTAACTTTTTGGTCCCAGTTGAGACGCTTTCTGTGGCTCTTTCTGCACCCCCCTCTCCTGTGGCTGTTTCTGCTCTCCCATCCCCTCTGGCTCTTTCTGTCCCATGCCACTCTTTGTACTTGATGAGCCCAATCTCCACGTTACGGGCCCATGGCTACTGGTATTCTGAAGTGGGGCCCAGCAGCCAGCACTCGTAATCTACTTCTACTTCTGACTGCTCCTCTGTCCAGTCGTTGCGAGCTGCACGGAATGTTGCCATGGTAATCTGGGGCAACGTTCTGATGGTGAGACTTGGACAAAGGAGCAATCAGAAGTAGAAGTAGATTGTGAGTGCTGGCTGCTGGGCCCTTCTTCAGAATACTGGCAGCCGGAGGCCCGCAATGGGAGGTCGGGCTCACCAGGCAGGGAGAGTGCTGCAGCTGCAGGAGAGGTACCAGGGCCACATGGAATGGCCTGGCAGGCTGGATTCGGCCCGCAGGCCTTGTGTTTCACACATGTGCTTTAAACCTTCTTCTTCAACATGAAAAGATGATGTGAGGTATATGTGTGTCCGTGGCAGCTAATGCAAGGACATTGTGGGTGAGGCCACATTGATAGGCTGGTTAGACAAAATTCCTGAGTAGGGATTAGATGATAATAAATAAATATATGAATGGATACAGAAATAAATGTATGGATGTAATCATGACAATTTTCCCCATGATTTCACTAATTGAGAATTCATTTTAAACTGTGAAGCTGTAGAAATATATTTTAAAAATTTCAAACCCCAGTAATATTAAAGTTTAGTTGTGTAAAATTTATTCTGTCAAGATTTAATTTGTTGATCGGCAGCATCTGTGGGAGTCATGTGATTTTGTAAATCATGTGATAAGGAGCACTAAGATGATCTAACAAATGTCTGCCAGCAACGATGGAGACTGTGTATGTAAGTTCAGAAAAAGTGTACCGAGGTAATTATGCTGATACTCAGCATGCAACATTCACCTGTTTTGATCAACAGCTTTGGATTTCTTTCCAGATACCCTGTGTGCTGTATTTTTAGCAAAGTTTTGCATGATTGATCCTATATTTTTGTTCATATGAGGCTAATTAACCTAGAGTCAGTTAACGTAAAATGAGATATACCCTTGTTTTTGCCTTTGGTAGCATATCCAAAAACTTAACGAAAACCACTGTTCCTGAATCTTTTGGAAATACAAACAAAATTTATTTGAAGCAACATTGGAATCATTTGCCCAAATTAGGGCTACAGTGTGAGTTTTTTAAAAACTGACCTCTGAAACTGTATCCATGTTGGTTCTCATTGTTTCTAGTTGAATTGTCCTCATGGGAATTGACTAGAATTATTGTTATCCTATGTTTATTTAGCCTTTATTAGTTGTATCCTATGATTTTCATTTCATCTATCATATCCATGCTCAAAGCTTTTGTTACAGTTATAAACTTATGTAGTATAGATTAATGCTACCAAGGAGGCTGAAATTGCTGCTAGTGGCATTTATTTTTTATTTTAGTGCCAGACCAAAATTTTGACCCTGGAGATATACGTTTATTTTTAAAAGTGGGGTTTGTTGCACATCTGTCTATGCTAGAGTTTGTTAACCACCCTGGTTTCAGGAACCAGTGGTACTTGCCAAAACTAAAAGGTGACTTAGTAATCAGTCTTGTTGGCATCTTGTAACTAGTTTATATTCTTTGAATACTAAAAAAGAAATGAGGAGAAGCAATTATTCATTGTAGAGCACACGCTTTACATTCAGAAGAGCATAGGTTCAGTTTCTGACCTCTCCAGTTCTGAGATCTCAGGCTGAATCTATACAGGCTAAATAGTGCATCCTTACCTCTATTTCAGTTCTGTTGGAACACACAACCTTCCTCTCCTTCTGATGTGAAAACACTTCTTTTCAATACTTGAGGGCTTTAAGGTGATTCTAAACATGTCCAGTTTACTCTGCTGTTTTAGAGAAGAACTGGATTTTTAAAATGTGTGGTTTGAGCCCCAAATTGGAATTGTGGTGGAATTGGGGATGCGGGTGGGAAATAGGGAAAGTGTGGAACCAGGTTGGGGGGTGGTCATGTAGTTCAAGAGGTCACCTAAGTCACCTGATTGTTTGTGACACAGAAGCATAGTGCCTTTGTTTATAGGTGCTGGCTCCTTTTTGTTTGTTTGTTTTGATTTGGTGTTTGTACATGCACATTTGCAGGTTGACATTTCGCCTCCCCGTTCTCTACCAGCTTCACTACACACATTCACAGGTCAGCATTTCACCTTCCCCTTTGGTACCACTGGTGTGGGGCTCATGGGGCAACAACTATAAAATACTTCCTTGGAGTAAGCACTATTTCAGTAAGACTTATGTCTGAGGAGACCTGTATAAGAGTGCATCATATGCTATCAAGCCTACCACTTGTTTTTCAAGAGAATTAACTTTAGAAAATAAGGCAGCAAATTAAAGGGGGCAGAGGCAACACATGTGAGGACTGAGGGAGCCACCCAGTTATGCATCCAATCCAGTGGGAATCCAGATGGGCAGTCAGAATGACAGAAAAGAGAGATTATGTGAATTTGATTATGTGAATGCGTACATGGCATGGTGGGAACAACCAAAGGAAAACCCTGCAGCCCTCCTCATATTATGTCTCTGGGCAGCTTGCAATAAAATCACTTTAAAATAAAATCAGTTTATACATTTTAAAATAATTGAAGTGCAGGTTAAGCCTCCCTTATCTGGAAATCTGAAATCTCCAAAAAGCTAGCATTTTTGCTGCCAGTTGTCAGCTTCTATCTTCAAGGTAGTGGTTGCAGCACTCCTCATTCATCTCTTAGATCTTTAGCCTCTCTCTCTTTTTGTCACCAGCTGCCCACTTTGGCCTTCAAGGCAGTGGCTGCGATGGTCGTCAGATCTGAGAGATGAACAAGCAAGAGCACCACAGCTCAAAGGCAGAAGTGGATGACTGGAAGCAAAAAGAGACTGAGGATCTGTGAAATGGCAGGAAGTGTGGATTCATGCTGACTGCTTGGATTCCTACCATTTCACAGATCCCTAGTCTCTCTCTAGACTTATGTCACATATACGACACAAGTAGCGAATGAACAAGATGCAAGGTACCGTATTCCAAAATCTGAAAAAATCCAATATACAGAAGTTTCTCATTCATTTTGAAAAGCAGCTTGTGATGCGATGGATTTCTGGGCATAAATGTTGTTTAATGCTATACAGTCAGCCCTCCATGTCTGTGCGTTTAACATTTGCAAATGTGATTATTCTCAGATTATTTGCTGCCACCTTTGGTACTGCGCTGTGCTGTTTTTAAACAGAGGCTTACAGTCTCTGCAAGCCTTGAGAGAGACTGTAAATTTGAGATGAGGCTTGTAAGTAGCAGGTCCTACCAGCTGTCCACTTCTGCCTTGCAAAGGAGCCCTGCGCTCTTAAAGGCAGAACTGGATGGCTGGCATGTTCCTCACCACTGAATCAAAGGCTTTGTGTACTGTACATTTGAACTTGTGGTGGATTGATCCCATGGATTGTACTTTTTTGTATGTGTTAAATATGGTCTGGGGTCTATAGATATTCATGTTCTTTCCACTTTTACAGGGGTCCTGCACCCCAACCCCTGCAAATGTAGAAGGACAACTGTATATATTACAGGTATAAGGTAAGGAGCTGTTGAGAGGGTTGAGAGAATAGAATGTTGAGACTGAGTGGTGGTTGATGGAATGTCTGAGGGGATTTGAATAAGATTGGTAAGTGACAGTTGGGATGACAGTTTATTCAGTCAGTTAGGGTGGTTAGAAAGAGAGGAATGAGTGAAGTAAGGAGTAGGGTTAAGAGAGTCAGTCAGATTCTGGAATTAATGAATACTGTTTAAAAATCTGTGTTATCTAGGAATGGAGTGCGTGAGAGAGAATGAGCTACGTTCTAAATGTATTAAATAATTAATCTGTCCTGTTATGTTCAACTTCTGTTAATGTTTTTATATACACTTTTGGTTTTTGGGTATTTTATACAATAGAAACCTTGGATTAAGACAAAGTTTATGTGGTAGCAGCAGTGAATGAAGAGGAGAGGCTTCTGGTGGGGATATAAGTCACACAGGAGACTTGACAGCATCTAAGAGGTCTCTGCAGTTGTTGGCCACACCAGTAAAATCTCTCAGATAACAGCTGACTTGATTTCTATCATTATAGCGGAAGCTGACAATGGGGTGTCCAGCAACTCTGTGAGTAGGATTACACTGGATCAGTTTCAATTGGTAGGCGCCACAGATGTGGACAAACTGCTAGGGTGAGTAAGGAGGACAACCTGTCCCCTTGATCCCTGTTATTCGTGGTTGTCCAGGGAGGAAACACAATTAAATGTCAGCTGCAGTGTTTAAATAAGTGGTGATACAACCTCTTCTTTAAAAAGCCCTCCCTGGACCCTTTGGACTTAAGCAGCTATAGACTAGTATTGAATCTTCATTTAGGGAGTGAGATAATTAAGAGGGCAGTTGCTTTCCCACTCCAGGTGTAGTCGAGACCCACGGTTTTAGAAAAAAGATTTATTGTGCACAATGTCCCGGTGAGATCCTTTCTCAAAAGTCTGGGCCCCGCCTCTTTACATTCAAAGCAATTTATACATCTCCAGTGCAAATACATCACATGTCCAATAAAGGAAATTGACACAAACAATAGTTCTCACCATCCTCCTGCGTAATCTTACTAATGTTGCAAAGCATAGTGAGGCACATTTCATCCTCCCTAAAATTCTGTCTGTGAGAGTCCTATTGTTCTTCTTTCAAACACAGAGTCACTTCAA
This sequence comes from Iguana delicatissima, assembly GCA_948472985.1. Lineage (NCBI taxonomy): Eukaryota > Metazoa > Chordata > Lepidosauria > Squamata > Iguanidae > Iguana > Iguana delicatissima. Next base: position 561 of record CAOKZL010003323.1, on the reverse strand, counting down.
GTGCAGAGAAAATTAACTGCTTTTCTCAACTGCTTTCCCCTTACACCCAGAGGTCATCTGGCCTGACCCACATCATTTCCCCCCTTTTATGCTGAATTCTTTTAGCAATTCAAGCATAACTACTTCAATTGTGCCATCAAAGCATATACAGCAGCCTTCTCTATTGCTCTAATTATTACAGATTGGAAACACTCTAACATGCAGAGTATTGCCAAGCAGATTTAGGAAGACCATTATTTATGTACAAAGCAATTCTACAAGCAATGTCTTTACCCATACTTACTTAGGGAACCAGATAATCATGTTCACATGCCTGCAGACTACAAGAATGATTTTCTAATATTGAATACTTAAGAGTGCATTTTCCCTTTTCACATTTAAACTCATTTACATAATGACAACAGGTTGTATTTATCCAAATACACAGACCCCCTTCACGACTGAAGAGATAGTCTAAACCTATTTCATGCTGGGCTGACAGCCAACAACGCATCTGCCTTACATGAAAAGCAACTCCTCCACGGGGATCATGGTGACTCCCAACCTCTCAGATATGTGTTG